>PNEQ01022778.1:0-53508 GCA_003012365.1 Medauroidea extradentata
AGCATGTGTATTCGAATTTAAAGCTCGATAAGGGTCTTAACTACATTGTGTGTATTCGGATTTAAAGCTTGATAAGGGTTCGTAACTACAGTATGTGCATTCGGATTTAAAGCTTGATAAGCGTTCTTAACTAAATTGCGTGTATTCGGATTTAAAGCTCGATAAGGGTTTTTGACTACATTGTGTGTGTTCGGATTAAAACCTCAATAAGGGTGTTAACTACAGTGTGTGTATTCGAATTTAAAGCTCGATAAGGGTTCTTAACTAAATTCTGAGTATTCGGATTTAAAGTTTGGTAAGTGTGATAACTACATTGTGTTTATTCGGATTTAAAGCTCGATAAGGGTCTTAACTACATTGTGTATAGTCGGATTTAAAGCTCGATAAGTGTCTTTACTACATTGTGTGTATTCGGATTTAAAGCTCGATACGGGTAAGTGCCTCATTCGCTTAACTGAATGAGACATTTTAGGATGCGTAATTATGTGCCTTTCTGTGAACTCGAACATAGCGGTGTGTGTGACGTCACTTCTGTGATGCACTTCTCAAGGACTGATTGAAACCAGGTAAGGGTCCTTAGGCGGCCAAATCGAACACAGACCGGGTGTTCGTAAACGCAATGCCTAATCTACAGAAGTAGTTTCTTTGGAGCGACTGTAATTCAATAACACTAAATCATTGCATAAAATGGGTGCAGGTTAAAATCCCGAGCAATCCATACATGACTCCAATGTTACTGGACGCAATATATGCAAGAAATAATACCTGAAGGTGGAGCGCAGTGTGCAGTGTTGCCACATTGTGCACGTATACTGTCCTACAACATTTTGCCACAGACAATTTCTTCTTTAATGTATAGCCCAGGATTGACGTGGTGTGTTTATTTACGTTTATTTCTGGACATTCTGTACATGTCTTGCGGCCAAGTGTATATGGTGGTATTATTAGTACTACGTGTACGACGCAATACGTCGCTGCCTACCTGCGAGCTGTGGCGGGCACAGGGACAGTGATTTATTTGTTGAATTATATTTGCCACAGCTCAGACATTTTTAATGTTATCGCTCTCGTATAAAAGTCATTTGCTGCACTGACAAGTGGAAAATATTTATACACGATTAAAAACGCAAGGAAAAATTATGTGACGAAGTTTTCGAGTGTTTATTGATAAAGGCTGTTCGGAAATAAAGTGAGCATTCAGAAGAGGCCTACTAAAGTTCTATTTCCAGTCAATTCGTATCTTTCCGCAAATTATTGTCCTCAACCTATGGCAGCAAAGCGTTTTTCGCGAGGCGTCGTAAGGTGTTTCTTTCAAAACAATAGCATTACTTTTGACCGTGTAAGTATATATAGTGCTTCCGTATTACAATGCTCCCAAATACAGGATTCGGACATTAGTTTCCGAATATACTGTATAAATTACATTTATTCGCTATATAAATACATTAATGAAACGTTGAAGATAGATTTAATTTCTAAAGCTATACACATGTTACTAACACCTCCAGTGTTGAAAGATAAGGTTATGTGGGTTTTTTACGTCTCCTCGACGAGGTTATTAAAGACTGTGACATACAACTTGGTACAATGACAGGAGCTAGGAGATGAGTCGGACATGGCCTTTGTTAAGGGGCCCGCCTCGTGGCACATGTGATTGTGTGAGAGAGGTATGGTGCTAAGGGCGACGTATGGGCCATACAACAGAGCGTCGCCTCTACGCTTAAGGCGTGCAGACTTCGCGAAAAAACAAATTTCCTATGGGACTTTAAGTGGTGACCCTATTGTTTTATTTACGAAATCACTTTACTAAAGTCCAATGCATTACCCTTAAGTGGTTTCACATGTATTCGGCTAGTATATTTTCCGCTATAGCAGCCTGAAAACCCCGTTTTAACCCATTTTGACGTGCCCTAAAAGGGGATTTCTAATACGTGTGTTGTCTTGAAAGTACTTAAGGGCAATCGTCTGAAGTGTGTGTTCTTTTCGTACAGAAACGGCGTGAACACACGTGAATTAGTTTCGGTGTATTTCTTAAAACACGCTGCAGTGTGACTTTATGGCAACGAGGCGGGCCCCTTAAGGAACCATCCCAACATTTGCTCAGGGCGATTTCAGGAAACCATGGAAAACCGAAATCCGGATAGTCGGAGCCAGGGATCGAACTCGCGTCCTCCCGAACACAAGTCCAACATGTTACCGTTGCACCACGTCGCTCGGTCCCAGAGTTTAAAATTAGGCTACTGTTTTGCATAGTCACACATAGGGTATCATTCGCAGTTTCGCTACATGATATTTTAATTATTTTAAGTAAAATTTATCAAGTATATTTTGAAATATGTAACATAAATTTAATTACATACAAGTAAAAAAGGGGCAGATGCAAATAAGTGTAATATATTTTAAGGTTGGCAACCGCTATGCTTGTACTGCCCCAATTGTTGCACGACGTGAATATACGCTGGTATAATGGGGCTCGTAAAGAGTTGAAGGAGGTACCTCATGGACTTGTCAACGACGCCCTTAGCATCCTTCCTCTTTCTTCTCAACCATCCATCCGAAAGGAAAGCTGAGAGAAGGCAAACCAGTAGGAGGCGGCAGGGCAAAACAAAGGAAGCGGTTACGTCATGCGTGCAGCAGTTTTGGCGCGAGTGTGAAACATGCATGGTTACGTGAGAGTTTTTTTTTTTTTTTTACCTTGTAGATGCCGTCGACGAGCTTCGTTATCTCCTCCGTCTCCATGGCGTCTCACTCACACATACACACGCGCGTGCGCAAAACGTTCGGGAAGGCAACAGACGTTACCACGTGACGAAGTTTCTGCCGGGACGTCACAGCCGATGCGGCATGGCCCGTGCCCGATGGTTAGCAGGGGGAGGAAGGGGGTGGCTGAGCACAAGAGAGAGATGAGAGCGCGTGCGCGCACACACACCAGTCGAGCACACAAACAACACGTAGAGACGTCCGCCGCGGTGAGAGTCCGCCGCTGTACTGGCGCTTGAGGCGGCGCGGCGCTGTCACACTGACGAGGGGTGGGGAAGGGGGTGCCAGGGGGGAGTGGCGCGGGCATGCGCCGGGGTGGCTCGGTACGACACACCTTCCCCCTCCGGCGCACGCGGGCAATCAACACCGGCCTAGCCTCTCTCGTGCTTTATTGCTTGTTACGTCACACAGGCGTGATCGCCTAACAACACGGCCTTCCAAGCACAGCGCACTCCACTCACAGTGAACGTACGTAGCTGAGATACGGAAAATATTTCTCTCTGGTCAGACAAGCGCTTAAATTAAGGCCATAATCCATCATATATCTCCAAGAATTGCAAATAATGCGAGCATTTTTTTAACCAAAAGCTTTGAAAAAAAATTTGAGACTGTGTACAGTCACATGATACACAATTTTGGCGAACGTCTTTTAAAATAATGTACCGTTTGCTAGCAAAAATTATTTTGCCTAATTTTGGCTTATTTTGACCACAAAATATATGATACTTCAGAGGAAAAAAATCAAAATATCCGTTTCATGTACTGCAACAGAAAAAATCGTACACAAACGATGACATTTGAGTGTTAAAACTGGAAGATGAAATGTTGATACATGTATTAATTTGCGTAATATATATATATATATATATATATATATATATATATATATATATATAATCGAAACTATTGCAAAACTAAGGAGCGAGGCCTTAAGTACACCGCCTGTCCAGAGACGTTTTACACGTTTAAGGGTCACACGTGAAGGAGCTGTAAGGCCGACCATATATGTGTCAAATGCCGTATCGCTACGCTAGAGTTATAAACTGTGCCAAGAGAGTTCATGCACTAGGCAATTTTGAGTACTTATACTGTTCTGTACAAAAGTGCACGGATACAGACGCATGTGGAATATATTTTAAGGCATATTTCAAATGAAAATCTTATACATTATTGCTAGTGATGGAGCATTATTGTGATGTGACCGAGAAAACCCGGTTAACTTTGGTAGGCTACTTTCGTAAACGCCGATTGCCAACGTAACCAACACAATGTAGCCTAAAGAATAGTTTTATTAATACTTTGCCAGTGTAATATGTCTTGTGTAATATTTATTTTTTCCTAATTTAAATTTTTTATCATGTATACTTCATAATAAGTAACGCAACGCAGTATTTTTAGTAGTCATATTCTGGCACTTAGATGGCACTGGAGATTGTAGAAAAGGGTTTCGTTTCTCACTATACCATGAACACCCAACGGAAATAAACTGTTTTGTTAATATCTGTATTAGAAACATATTTGACAATAACTTTTGTGATCATCTGCAATGTAAATCCTTTTTATAGAAAACATTTTTAATCTAAATGTTCCTTTATTTATATTAATTCTGTTTATTCACAGTATATGTTAAATACCCACCGGCAATTACAAATGTAAAACTACAGACACAATTACGCGTTAGCTTAAAAATGTTGTAATTTGCTTATATAAACAAACAACAAAAGGTCGTAAAGTAAGTAAATTCAACTAACCAGTTCACCATCGTTTAGCCCCAAAATTAAAATACATTTTTCGGCATTGTTGAGCTGACGTAGCAGAAGCCTCAACGTTGATTAGCTGACAAGTTTAATTCCTTCGCGCACTTTGGGTCGCGTCTGCAGCGCTGTAATGATTCCAGCATTATAGGCCTACTTCCGCTGTTAATAGCTCATTTAACGGCTAGTTTATCATACTACCTTATATTTTACCCACATTCCTCTGCTGTCCCACTCCTATCCCACGATGGGTCCCAGAACGCGCGTTTCATTAACTGGCTCCTTGCACTATCTCTCTCACCCCTTACATTATATATATAAAATAGCCGTTTGGGACATTCTAACATATACTTTATCAAATACAACATTTGGCTATGGTCTACAGTAAGCAAGATACGAAACTACTGCAACATTTGAAATAAACGATCAATGCATGTCTCATATAAATTTATGTGAACGGTTACAAAAACTATCTACGCAGTTAATTCCCGAAAAATATGTTCTGTAAAAATACTCACGTCTCTGTACTTTTACATTAAAATTATTTGTTGAGAACACGGAAACACAGATTCTGTACGCACTTTCTAGATATTTTTGCTACACAAGATCTTCTTGTATCTAGCTCCACGGATATAAACCAACACAATTAATGAAATCAGGAAGGCTGGGTCGAGAAATGGACCTTCGAACCCTAGAATTTCAGCTCAGTGTTTTACTATTACTCATTCTACGTTCGGCTACGTTCCGCTATTTCCATTTTTGTCTTAGTAATTATCTTTTAAACTTACATAGGAGCATGTATCAAAATATGTTTGTCAGTTATGTATGTAATAGTTTTCACAATGTCGTCTAATTTTTTTTTCAAAACTGTAAATACAATGGTTTTAGCTAATCATGCAAATAACGAATACTTTTGTCTTGTTAGTCGAAAACATATGGTTTCTTGTCTTGAAAAAGAAAAGCTATCATAGCAAAAACTATTTTTTAACAAAACTGGCAAACAGATTAGCGATATCCGCTCTTGTTTAATGGTATTCTGTACCGAAAAATTCGTAATTTTGTAATTGTATCAAACTTTGTCCAACTATAGCACATTACATTAACTGTAATTTCCCACAAATAAACTATTTTCGATTCCATAGTTTTCGTACAAGCCCTCGTCAAAGTAAAAACTATTCAAACAATAAAAATGAAATAATTTATAGTGATGGTGATAGTACTAAACTGCATAATGACATCCTAGTAAATTCGCGTAAAAATAGTTTGTATTAAAAATTAATTCTTGAGTGTACCTAATTGTTAGCATATGTTTGAACACCCTAACTTAAATAATAATAAATATTATTATATTTAAATTTAAATAAGAGTGGAGTCAAATGAGGGACTGAGATTCATAGTGGTGAAACGCAGAAATATTTAGTAGTATCATTGTTGTTAATCCTATTCGTATTTTGTAAAGAATTTGCTGTAAGAAATATTTCACTATTAACAGAATTTCTGGATACCACTACAGTATCGTAAGAATGTGCTGCAGTTTGCACGCGATTACTAAGAATTGTTTACGCGAAAACTATTTTAAATAATTTACACTACTATAAATCCAAGCCTCTCATTTCTGTACCTTAATGTATTACTTTCACTCGCAATATGTATTTTCGGTGCATAGCACTAGTAAGTTAAAAAATTATTATCTAAATACCAGTAGAACAGGGGAGAATGGCTTTAACTAGGTTACCTGTACGGAATATGGCCCAGTTCTCAGTATGACCCACTAGTTGCCATTGTGTGGTAATGTCGAGATCGATGTGGGATCGATACACACTAGTCTCCAGTATGAACATACACCTTCTACATATATCTGTATTACACCATCCACGTGTTATATTAGTAATATAATTAATGACTTAGGCACACATGATTGGTGAACCTTAAGCGGGCCATATTCGGTACAGGTACCTAACTACTCCACTACATTCGAGACTATGGGGATAGATACTAAGCAGGAGCAACTCAGCGCGAAATGACATGGACAAGGAAATGCGCACTGAAAGACAAATGTTCCCTGCAATATAATATTTTTTGGTAAACACTAAATTATTTAGTGGTGACTACAGAGTTTTGTGGCGACCTCAAAAATTTTTGTAGTTGGTTCAAAAATTATTTTGCAGTGTGAATACCAACAAAATATTTTGTGGCCACCACAAAGAATTTTTCCCCGCGTGGCCAGCTAGTAAACAAGATTATACTATTGGGGCTTGTCTTGACTGGTCTACCAGCGCGTAAGTAGACGGCGATGTACTGCTCCTCCAGAGCGTATCTCTGTCTTTATCTCGGCTACCCATGCCCCTGTTTGGTCCGTTTTGGCAACGTGTACTCCTGTCTCTTGCTAACATAATATTTTGTTCGGATCAACGAGCTGCTCTCGGGGTAAATATAATTCGCGAGGAGAGTCTCTCGCAGTTGCGAAAAAATTTGCCTCCCTCGTTTCTAAGAAACTGAAAATAAATAAATAAATAAATAAATAAAAAATAAAAAATAAAAATAAAATAAAATGTACTACTTGTATCCGGCCTAAAGGCAGGGTCATCATGGATGAAGACATGTCGGAGATAAGGCAATACTGGCATCTTTGCCCGAGAAATAAGCCCGTCGCCCAGCAGGTCCGAAATGTTGACGGAGTGAAATGAGATTTGGATAGAACAGTTAACAGCGAAGGAATACTAAGATATGGGGAAATGTGTCATCACCGATATAACGGCCAATTGTAAACGTCCGCCTTGCTTCCTACATGCGAATATCGAGACGCCTCCTCCGGGAATTGAACCCAGGTATCCATGGTGGGAGACTAGTGGGGTCTTGACCATTACGCCAAAACAGTCCCTTCCAAGATACTTCAAGCAGTTAAGAGTGCGTAGCAGATAAATAAACGCTGAAAACATCAATTGATTTCTACGTTTTTTCGAAGTCATGATCGATAAAATACTCAGTGATAATCCTAGATAATGGTATTAACCAACTTTATGAGAAAATATTAATTCAGAATTACTAATTCGTTACGCGTGATCTCTTGCGCCGCAGTTAAATGCACGAGGTTCCGGCGTCAGAGATTGTGCCTCAGAAGTTCGTAACACTGCAAACAATTTTGTTTAAAACGTTGGCTAAAACTATTGTCTGGATTGCTATTGTTTAATTTTCACAAATTGGCTTCAATAAACCTACATTAATGCTTTTAGCGTTGAATTATGTACCACGCCCTCTTAAGGTTCCTGTCTACAAACTTTGCTGCCTCGAAGTTTAAATGAGGGTAAAAATGTTTAAGCACCGAAATGAGAGGGTGGGGAAAACGGGAGATCCACGAGAAAACTCGCCGACCAACGGCATCGTCCGGCACGATTCCCACGTGCGAAAATCCGGGGACCGACCCCGCTTGGAATCGAACCTGGATCGCCTTGGTGGGAGGCGAACGGTCTGACCATTCGTCCACCGCGGCTCCTAATAAAAGCCGCCGTGCTTAGCCAGTTTGAGAGATTACAAAATAATGTTTCTAACAAGCGTATTGAACTTTGAAAATATAAAAAGTATAGTTTTAAGTGACTTTTCTGTTAGTAGAAAACGGCAATAGGAATTATTTCAGCGATGTCACGCAAAAACGAATTCTTGTTACAACCCCGTCCATGTGCCTGGGTAACCACGACTCTTAAGGGTGTTCAAGTGGGGAAAAAATTAGAATTTTATATTTGTATGAAATAGTGTTAGTTTTATAGACGTCACTTGAGAGTACATTTTCTTCTTACAAAAAAAATTTAGCTTAACCAGTTTTCCCAATAGGGTATTTCGAAGTCAGAATTTGCATATTTTTACTTCATACAAAACTTAAAAACCAGTAAACATAATGAAATGGAAAAATTCACATCAAAACTACATGTCATGTTCTACGACTTGATGTATATAACAACCCATTACAAAAATATTTGTATTTGAAAAAAAAAATTCAAAAAATTTGCTAATTTTTTGTTATATTTAGTAATTTTTTTTTTAAATACAAAAAAATATTTTGTAATGGGTTTTTATATGCTTCAAGCCGTTGACCGTAACATGCAATTTTGGTGTGATTTTTTTCGTTTCATTATGTTTATTGGTTTTAAAGTTTTGTATGAAGTAAAAATATACAAATTTTGACTTTGAAATGCATAATGGGAAAACGGGCTAAGTTAATTTTTTTTTGTAAGAGGAAAATTTACTCTCGAGTAATGTCTACGAAACAAACAATATTTCATATAAATATAAAATTATGATTTTTCCCCACTTGAACGCCCTTAACGACGTTGCTCACCTGCGCGTGAGAGGCTCAGATATTTTCCCATTTGGGGATACTGCAAGTCGCTAACAATATGTATAAAACTATCTCTATTTCGTTCAAACATACAATTTTTCACATTATAACGGCTTTATTGATACATTTTCCAGTTCTGTGATTTATACATGATATATTTACTGTAACATTAAGTTTAAATTTTACAATAAATGATTGAGCTAATATAATTGTTCGAAAATCCTTTTCCGCAGCAGTATTATTCCTTAAAAATTTCAGTGAGAAAATTGTTTGTATGAAACAGTTGTTTGTAAAATTGATCCATAGATTAATTTCTTTAACAACGAATCTTCATTTAAACTTTACTGCTGAAAACTTGAAAAACCAACTTCTTTAATTAATTTTTACTATTATTTACATCTATTATATATGTAAATGCACAAACGTGACAGTCAGAATTAATTTTACTTTAAGTTACAGCTGCTATACGTGAATGTGCGAACACGCCAACCAAAAGCAGTTTGAATATTTGTTATGTTTGAAGAGTTATTTTTTCTAAGTCCTGTTTTTTTACAGCGTAATATCAACTTCACTGTCGAATATTCACTGAATGGCGCCTCGAAGAACTACTTCTCATGGCAACTACCACAGTTAAGGGAGAATTCACTCATGTAAACTTGGATTTTTTGTTTTACTCATAAATAAAGCAAAAGAGGGTAGTGATTGTTTTACGTTTTGCAATTCAACAGAGCAAATGCTATCGTTTAGTTAACATATTAGAATCCATGTGGTATTATGTGTGTACTCGCTAGCCTAAGATTATCACTTCTTTCTTGTTTGCTGTTTCTTGTTACCAAATATAGAAGATATTGAGGTTTCCACAGTCTCAGACAATCTATATAAATCTTTCATCTATGCACTGTCGTACCAAAAATACTGGTGCACTCACAGAAACAGACGATACGTTACAAATCGAACACTCAAGGATGATAAGAATCAATCTACCTTTATAAAACTTGTTTCCGCTGCTCTTCAAGTCCTGAAGTCCAGGTTGCAGCGTGTCAAGCGTATATTGTTTTAGGCAAAACCGCTAATCTTATACCTATTACATTTATCTACCAAAATAATACACACTTGAAACTACGCTTCTATAATTTTAGAAATTCAGCATGCTTGTTAGAAACATGACATTTCGGGCATTTCAAAATGGCTGAATTCTACTTTTTTAGACTGCCGTATCTCTAATAATACCACCTGAATTCGTACAACGAGAAACTACATCCGTGCTGTGGCCTTTACTTCATATTACCCAAAAATAAGATTTTATGATCACTGCTTAAAGTAAAATAGAAAAAAAGAAGACTAGAGCGGAAACCTTGCCCGCCAGTTTGGCGCGCTGTGAATAGAGGCGATGTGCTTCGTGTCGCGCGTGGTACTCTGGCTCTTATCACTACACTATTCCCACGCCTCAACCGGTACGCTTTACTCTAAGGGTGCGGCCCACATACATTTTAAACGTCATATTCTAATTTATATATCTGTACTGTATATATTTTTAGACATAAATTGTGATTAAATTGGGCTTTTTAAAAATTTTTTTATCTTCCATAGTTTTTGCGTAGTGACTCGTAAACGTAAAACTCTTCATTTTACGGTTTTATGCACGCCACTAAATCCAAATAACAAACCAAACTAAAAAAAAATTACAGGAATAACGATGTTGTAGGCTATAATGTTTTCCATATAAAAAAACAAAACACACTTTTTATTTTTAAGAATTCTTGAAATTTTTAAAACTAAAATTTAATTCTTAGCAATTATATATATATATATATATATATATATATATATATATATATATATATATATATATATATATATATATATACACACACACACATATTTGTTTTACGTTGGAGACTTTGCAGCTTACATCATCGTTAATCACTGTACTTTTTTTTAGTTTTTTTATGTTAGTTGGTTTTAGTTGCGTACACAAAACCGTATAATGCAAATTTTGACGTCTACGAGTCATTACGAAAAAACTGTGAGAAATAAATACATTACATAAGAGCAAAATTTTGTCACAGTTTATGTCTAAAATAAGAAAAAATATCTGGGAGGAATATAAAAGTAAAAATATGACGATAAAATTGATGTAGGATGCGCCATTTTTTATGATTCCTTGGCAAGAAAAGCAAATCGTTACCAATCTGAGCGCTCAGTTATTGCATTTACCAGCACAGCAATGTGCAAAAATTTATGCCGTACAAGAGTTGTATATCCCAGCGACTGACTGCAGGATAATTGCCCAACTTGTTGACGCACGGGCAAAGTATTCACGGAATAATAACTTCACTCAAGGTTACGAGTTTGCTCCAGGTTTTTTTCCCACGAGCGCGTAACGAAATAACTACTTCCTGTGTTTCAACACTACTGGCCGAGCAACATCACAAGTCCGCTTTGCCATCGCTTGATGACTCTGGTGTTTCCTTTTCCTCAGAGTCAACAGAAAAAGACAGTAAACCGAAATACTATACCTTAGTATAAGTTATGTTTTAAGCAATTTGACAGAGGAATTATTAAGAAGGACCTCTTATGTACATAATATTTATGATAAACATATTTATTTAAATGTACTTTAAGTCTTGTCGACAGCCAGTTCATTACAATCATTCACAACTTTACACAACGACAGGAACTGGGTAAGTAACTGGCCATGGCCTTTGTTAAGGAACGATCCCAGCTGTAGTCTGAAGCTAATTCGTAAAACCATTGAAAACACAAACCAGGACGGCCAGAGCTGAAAATGGTTCTCGGGTCCTCTAGAGTGCGAGTAATGTGTATCACCGTGGTGTCATCCCGCTTTGTATATGATGCTCTGTAATCTTGATACAATTATGTGAAGTACATAGCTTTCCTGCGTGGGAAATTATTATTATTTGGGGACCTGAATTCGAAACCATACTAACTCCAAAATGTATGAAATTGTAATAAAAAGTTAACATATTTTTCGCGTGTATTTATATACGTTTTAAATAAATTACTAATTAAAATGCAATATATTAAATTAAGTTAGTAGCATATTTCAGAAAAAAAAACACAGTAAAGAAATTAAATTGTTTCGCTAATTCTTAAATATTGGAGTTAGCATGGTTTGGGATTCAGGTCCCCAATTAAAGGGTCGTCGCTTGTGGGAATCGTGCCGGATGATGTCGCTGGCCAGCGAGTTTTCTCAGGTATCTCCCGTTGCCCCTGCCCCTCTCATTCCGGCACTTCTCCATCGAAGGGTCTTATTTCATGTCGTCCTTCTGGGTACGCAGATTACCTATTGGCTCCAGCTCAGAATATCTGCACTCAGGATACGGTACCTTGGTCCTCTGGTATCATCCTCGTACGGCATTTATTGTTTTAGAATCAGTTAATTTGTAGTAATTTTTCAGTTACAAACATGATTATAAAGTCAGCTAACAGTTTAATATATGGAACCATTTAAATATGGAGACTTATTTTCAGTATTCTGACGAAGTCGTTTCACTGCCTCGCAGTCCGTCGCAAATGTTTACCTATCCAGCAATTACATTACTTTAAAAAACGCTCACGATTAAGTAGAAAATCGTTATGGTTTCCCCTACAGTGCGGTTCCCCGACACGTTGATTCATCATTACCCAAACGAAAATATTCTTCTGCTAACGTACACAAAAATACATTGTTACAGACAATCAGACATTTCATTGGTCAGAAAGCTCAGTGATTTTCACATGTAATTTGCGTACCGCGATGCTCTGGTTGAATCTGCTTACTTCAACTACATTTGAGAAACCAATAGGCATTGTTACATTATTTTAGGTTAATGGCCAATGATAATAACCTCAGCGAACTTGTTGTCGAGTTCAGAGGTTGTCAAGAGAACTTCCGACCCCTTCCTCCCTTACACAGCAATTGCGTAAAGTGATTTGTCTCCGTTTATATACTGAGAGTCATGTCGTAGTAAAACAGGCATTGCATGAAAAAAAATACTAAAACTAGAAAATAATTACATAGATTAAGGCGACTGAATCTTAACAGCCTTCAATTTCACAACAAAAATTTATTTGCTTAAGAAATGTACTAGTGTTGCACGCACTTACAACGCAGGGAAGAATAACAAATTACTAGTTATGTAACATCTGCAATAAAATATAAATCAGAAACTCATAAACAAGGTAAGGGACGTGGGCTTTACGTCTATTCGACAAGGTAATTACAGACAACTTATAAACAAAGATAAGAAATTGTGTAGGACTAGGATATTTGGAAATATTGGTCACTTGTCTTCACCTTCCCTTCACGCATATATAAGCTGGTGCCTTTGATCTCTACGCATTCAGAGCTTTATAACGAAGTCTTGAGACGCAGTACCTAAACGAGCTGGCGTCGTCATCACAAGTTCATGTACACCTATGTGGACATAACTTCAGCAGCCCTAGAGCTATCAACCTCAGTTACACTGTCTGACACGTATGCTGAACGGCTGACGCGGTGACAGGCTGTTCCACTCGGAAGCAGTAAAGCAAACTGATATCGCGTTATTTGGAAATTAGTTTTCCCATAAAACATGCAACGCATTTGAGTATGCTTTACTTACAAAATTCCTGAGCTCTTTTAATACAAGCTGACCCCGGTCCTTCAACGTTTGTTATTAACATCGTATGAAAAAGAGTTACTGCTGTAAACTTTCCCTTGATATAATATGTTTTCTACTGTATCTTAATTTGCTATGCAACTTGTAATAGAAAGTTAGATTGGACGCGCAGTTGAAAGAGTCATCCTACCCCCTTCCCCATCATTGGAATATGTAACAAGTAACGCGTATGTTCTGATTGGCTGTGGCAACGAATGTTAGTTGAAACACCACGCGTGAAATTATAGCACTTTTTTCTTCCCCTTCTTACTTCTTACAAAGCGGCGAGCTGCGCAGGAAAAGATCGTTTACATCCGCTACGCTTTGGAAATTCCGTTCCAGTGTGAAAAATTAATTTTATATTTGTGTGAATGAATGTTGCACCGCTAGGGCAACAAATGTAAAATACGCGAGCCTTTCCTGCGTATGTGTACGAGAATGGGTGAGAAAAAAGATAATTAAAAAAATAGACATTAAATTCAGAACAATAAACAGCAATGTTTCTCTGTTAAATACAACTTGAATATTAATCAAAAACCAATTGCCAAATAAAAATAAACCGGAAAAAATTTAAATAAGCACAGATTAAATAACGCAAAGCTAAATGTGCGCGCAAACGAGGTATGTTATGCTACAGATCCGGAAAATAACAATACATTAATAATTGAACAATAACACGTTTGGGTGCAACACGTTTGGGGTAGCAAACAAAAAAAAATTATATGCATAATATTACATTAAACCCCATCACTATGGCTCGTCAGCACGATATAATAGCACAGTTTACATTCTTCTTCTCAGAATTTCATGACAGCGATAGATAAAATAATAAAAAATGCGACTGATGGTACATAATTCAACTCTAAAAGCATTAATTTATAACTGTAGGCTTCTTGAAGCCAAATTGCGAAAGTTAAACAATAGCAATCCTATACAATAGTTTTAGCCAACGTTTTAAACAAAATAGTTTCCAACGTTACGAACTTCTGAGGCACAATCTCTGACGCCGGAACCTCGTGCATTTAACTGCGGTACAAGAGATGACGCGTAACGAATTAGTAATTCTAATTATTTACTCATAAAGTTAGCGAATACCTTTATATAGGATTGTCATAGAGTATTTTATCCATGTTGGCTTCGAATAAAGAATGTAAATCAATAAATGTTTTCAGCGTTTATTTATCTACCACGCACTCTTAAGGCGTATGCGTGTATAGTATAGCTTTATGATTAAAATTATATCATGAAATGATAAGATAATCAATGAATGCCATATAGAGGCGAGAAAGGCTAGGATGAGACGTGATATGTATGCTGTATCGCCCTTATCGCTCTGCACTTTCCACTCCTCGGACGCGTCAAATACGTCCATCTAGTGAATAAAAGAGAGATTTTTGGTCCGCGCTCAACATCGAGGTCTTCAGCGCTGGCGAGGGGTGGCTTTATGTGAGTATCGAGCCGCGGCGGAATGAAAGGGCGGGGGAAACGGGAGATCCCTGAGAAAACCCGCCGACCAACAGCATCGTCCGGCACGATTCCCACATGCGAAAATCCGGGGACCGACCTTACCTGGAATCGAACCCGGATCGCCTTGGTGAAAGGCGAATTGCCTGACCGTTCGCCACCGCGACCCCACGTCTATCTGTGCAACCACCTTATATGATTGCCTTGTAAATGCCATTAAATGCAAGTTTCTCGACCACCAAGCAATTGTAAATGCAACTATACACTCCGCAGTTACCTACTCTTCAAGGCCACTGGTTGGTTGACGGATTCAGCAGCCTGATTTCAATTTCCAGTGCACTTACGAACGATACGTGATATGGTTTGCCATCTCGCCGCAGTGTTGAAAGGTGACTTACGCTTACGTCACGCTGTTTATGGTGGCCATGACGCCAAGTACATAGGCCATGTCTCAATTTAAGGACTCTCTAGACAGAATACTCTTTCGAATATCCGCGGGAGATAGCCTATAAATGTTCTCTGGCGCTCTCAATCTCTCCAGTTGGTGTGAAGCGTTCTCGTGTTTGTAAACAAACGGTATAAAGGTTTCAAGTGCGTAAATTCTATTAAAAGACACTATGAACTCATTAAGAACATTTGTGGTCAGTTCGAATGATAATTGTTAACCTACCGGCGTAGTACTTAAAGCGGCGAACAGCTGGTTACAAGTTATGATAAAAAAAATTTTATTTTGTGAATTTGAACGTATTTTAGGACAGAAAATGTTTACGAAATTTCCTGCCATAAACAACTGTTCATTGGAAATAATTATTTTTACATTAATATTGAAAAATTTGCTACATTTTATGCAAGTTTCTTCAGTAAACTCAAACCATAGTTCTAATCAAGATGGCGTACGCCAGAGAGCACTAGAGAGCGCGAGCGAGTATACAATTTCGTTCTCTCGCTCTTTCGTACTCTCGGCGAACATTTGAGACAGGCAGAGCGTGCTCTCACTGACGTAGCTGTGACATACTTGAGCACGAGAGAGAGTACACCTACTTAAATTAAATGCAGAAGTATTTTTCTTCGACTTACAGTTACCATCGTGCTCTTTGAGGTAAATATATGTTTTGATAGTTTTGGTGATACGACCAATCTTACACACGCTTTTCATAAATGTACTAATCGGAAGGTCGTCACCACTTCGTCAGATACTTGGTAGCGCCTTGAAATTTATGCCAACGCAACCCGTCGAACTGTTCTGTACGGCGGATAAGCTACAAGTAAGGGTACAGTTTAATAGTTGGCCAGTCGATAACAAAATTCTTACCTTTCATAACAATGTGAATAAATAAATTTTCTACATTCTTTCGGTTTGCGTAATGTTGTGCGAACCGAAACGAAATATCCAACTTCAGTAATTGATTACGTAAAAATTAGGTATGTGGATACGTTCAGCGTAAGCTTTTGAAGGACTGGCGAATGGTAAAGGACTAGTAAGACAGAATTTAAAATTACATTTTGTCGAGAAAAAGTTTAGATCATTATTTGTTTCTAACTTTTTTACGAACGTTTCTATTTCCAGGTACATGAACTTATCGGGACCATTTTAAGAGCATGAAAGAGATTTTTTTTTGCGGCTGTAAATTGCTATGGTTTACACATGTAACAAATATTAACATCAGATTTGTTATTTCTGTCATACTATACAAATCAACAAACATATAAATACAATAAACACCATCAATATTGTTACACTTTATAGTCTTGTGTTTTAGAACTCTGTCAACGAGTAATATATGTATGGTAAATTGTGTTTACATTTACTTACATCCGAAAACTAATACATAATTGCCGGACCACCGCCAACACAAAAAAGTAGAGACAAGCATAACGATTTATCTGATGTTTACGACTCATTAAATGAAAAAAAAAAAAATCATATCAGTTAAGTGAAGTCGGGAGAAACTTCATATGTATGACTATGAAAATGAATAAGTAGAGTTTATTCACGTTTGGAAATAAATATATCGTTAAAATATCGCTTTACGTTCCACTACTTCATGAATACAATAAAACTTGCGTGCCATTTTATAAGCAAGTTCAATAACTCACGTTTAGGTGGGTGGGTATCAAACAACAATAAGTACATATATCAGAGCGGACAACGATTAATCGCAACTTGAAACTTACAGCGATGGTTGACGTTTCAGCGTTTAATACAATGTAACCACGATATTTGCACATCTCCTATGAAAATACTTGGAAGATTTTAAAACTGAGATAAATGATGCACGAATAGTTCACCTAAGTCATTAGCAATTGCATTGTTCTGCAAATGATATGAACAGTTGGTAGAGTTTTCTCAACGACAGCTAACTCTCTCTCTCTCTACTCTCCTTAGTATTATCTATAGAATGCGCCCCAGGTGTTTATTTTAAATCTTACAAGTATTGTCATAGAAAAATTATTTCGTTCTTAATAGTCTGTTTAAAAAACGTGGTATATATTTAATTTAAGTTATTATTTTCTGTTTTTTAGTCTTGTATGTGTGTGTAGTTTTGCAATCGATTTTAAACAAGTAAAATTTGTACCTAACAGTCAAACAAATAGATAGACAAGAGAGAGAGAGAGCTAATGTTGCATTGCCACCCAGTTATGATCTATGTTTAGAATTTTAAGTCTCTAGCTCATCGGGAAGTTAGTATAAACTCGACTGCAACAGTTGTACGACCAGATAAACAGAATGCGAGGTAATTGAAACGTAGTAAAATGTTGTCAGAGGTACCTTGAAATGAAGACACTTTAAATTTGCAAGTCAGTCACTTGCTACTAGTTATTAGAGTGTATGTTTTATTTTAATACAATGTTGCATGTAAATACAAAATGTATGACAACTTTTAATATATTGTTTAACTAAGTGCGATGTTAATAGATGGCGATTTACTGCGGGAAACCTTGCCTGTTTGTCACCTTCCACTTACGTTCATACTACTCGCTCTCGCCTGTGCGTGGAACTATAATCTTATCTGACAGAGCCAATGAGAAATACTGATAGTGGTATATTTCACATCTGTGGCAACTATTTCGTATCGGACAGTTATAATCTAATGATACAGCGTATTTTTCAAGAAAGTGCAGCGTTCTCAAGGGTATTTTCGCGATATTTCACCGTCCATAACTAAGAAGTATTTGATTAGTGTCGTAGGGAAGGAATTTCTGGCTGCTTGCTCTCGTGCGCTTTGAGAGATTCATTTGAATACGTCGATATATGTGCGGCAGGCTACCAAAGAGAGACCGGAGCGGTGTGCTACGCCATATTACTAGTGATCTAACATGGTCTCTTACACGTGTGCGGCGACGAAGGGCTTTTAATAACGTACTGTCCGTAGTAGAGCTTCCCTTGCAATATACTCGTGTTTCAGGGACGTTATTAATGCTGTCTCTTGCTTTGTGTGGCAACACGTCCCCCTCCCCCCTCGCCCTTGCCTCCTATCAACGACGACCCGCAGCATGTACAATGGATACTTTGTTCTTGCCGTGGGGAGAAACAATTAATTGCTTCCTCATCGTCAGTCTTCGGCACCTGTCCACGAGGATAGCACGCTTGACTCCTCCTTTGTGTCCTCGTCGCACTGTT
Organism: Medauroidea extradentata; assembly: GCA_003012365.1. Lineage (NCBI taxonomy): Eukaryota > Metazoa > Arthropoda > Insecta > Phasmatodea > Phasmatidae > Medauroidea > Medauroidea extradentata. Next base: position 18,577 of record PNEQ01022778.1, read on the forward strand.
TCAGTTGAGACCGTGATCCTTCATTCATATTGCTTTTGAGAAAATTGTACAGTTAAGGGGAACTGTGCAAAATACCTAGGGGAACCATATTTACGATTTCATTAAATTCGATACTCATATTGTTAATAGTAATGTGACATGACTTTCATGTACTTTGTTCATCCGTATTTATTACTATAAACGTGGCCGCCATTTTAAAAATTTGTGCTACTTAATATATATGTGCACAAAATTTACAGAGTTTTGTCGAACTCGGTACATACATACACCTAGTACTAAATAAGGTAACTTTCTCTTTCACAGTTTTGTACATGCTATATTTTTTATATCAGTACAGTTACAAATCCAACGTTTTTTAATCTCACGAGATGTCCAAAAAAACATTTTTCAAAATATCACTTAACACAATACGCATAATAGTGCCTTGGCTTCTATTTTCTTTGTTCATGCATTTTCATATTATTTAAATTGTAGCAATAGGAACATTCCTTGATTACATGCGATACCTGAAGGATCCAATACATCTAATTTAAACAACTTCAGCACAAATGTACTGCAACTGCTTAGTACAGCGACTTCAAGTTCGTGTATTTTGTTCGTACAGTATTCAGTTTTTAAAAATGGTGGCCCTTTTAGATTTTTTTATGACTTGAAAATCTGAGGAACAATACATTTTGTCAAACCATGTACACATTTAGTACTAAGTAATTTATTTAGTACGGTAATGTACGTTCCCATATTTGAAGATTTCATAACATGAATACACTATTATTTTATACTTTTTATGTTTCAAGAAACGCAGCATAGATTGTAAGCATGGTAAATATTTATTAATTTTACTGTCCAAACTTTCATTTAACCAGTCGTTATTGATGTGGGCTAATCGTGTTAGACAACAGTGCGGTAATAAATTATTATATTGTTTCGTATTTCTAGGTCTACGAAAAGAATTTTTTTCTTTCAGGTTTAAATTTTAGTATTTACACCAATGGCGGCTCAAGGGTTGTTGGCAGGTAGGGCACACGTTGTCGAGTATGGACGACTACACGCCCCCTGACGTCACCGCAGGGGAAAAGTACTGTGGGAAACAAAGCTTGTTTACAAACATGCTGATTTGTTAGTTGGTAATGCTTACCAGAAAAAACGGCAAATTCCAAACAAATAATCACTTTTCTTGACGTACATCTCATCCGGGACATTTGGCGCCAAACAGCTAAATGAAGATTGTGTTCGGCTGCGGTATCCATAGAGATAAGAATTGTATAATCTCCGCCTCTTTTCAAGTCGTCCATTGAGCACTCGTGTGAACGCGCTGCTGTATACCAATGAACATGAAATATATGCTGGCTACTTATTGTGTTGTGACCAGTCAGTAATAAGCGGCACCTACATACCAGCGTGTCAGTGGCTGTAGTGTCAACTAGCGCACAATCATATACAGTTCTCTGCAACTTGCGTTCTACCTGGTAACAATCCACGAGCCGCCACTGGTTTACACATACAATGAGGAAAGAAGGTGAATTAGTTATTCTGTTAACTTCGTGTTAAGCGTATGTGCACGACTTTCATTTTTTCCATACTTTTTTACCTGACTATGTATGGCCCCATAGCAATTGCACATCAACATGTATGGCCATATGGGGGATTAGATTAAAAATAATATTTATCGTGCTAATAAAAACATGTTATAGTAATTTATTTAAAGGCGGCCACATACCTGGATATTTATTCCACTACTGACTGAAATAGCTCATTAAGTATCTTATCGCCTCTATGTACAAAGCACTGAAACAACGAGATGATTTTCTGGCAAACTACTTCCCCACTTAAAATTCGAACGGTGACTCAGGACTCATGTTAAACACTGCTCGTTAACAATGCCCATTGTGAAATTCAGTTGATATTTTATTTTTCTCCAGTTATTATACTTGAAAGAGGTATTTTCGAACGATTTGGAAGGCTTAGAACATCACGTTTAGGACGTGTGCTGTTGAATAAAATAAAAGCATTCCCTTATCGTCTCGAATATGTTATATTTATTCGTAGGTAGTTCATTCATGGGTGCGTTTAATAATTACGAAAAAAATAAGAAAAACCCTCAACATTATACTACGCAGAGTAAGCGGAACGTGGACGCAATGAGACTTATTAATAGGACTAAATTAATATTTAAGAACAGAGTTCACAATAACATTTTCAATAAAAAATGTACAGCCAAATATGACTTGCATCATTACTACTAATATTATGTGTTAAGCGTAGCAAAGATTCTACCTCGGAAAAATGTTATAGATATCTTGCGAACAAAATTACCTATTAGTTATTTGTTGCAGATGTTACATAACTAGTAATTTGTTATTCTTCCCTGCGTTGTAAGTGCTTGCAACACTAATACATTTCTTAAGCAAATAAATTTTTGCTGTGAATTTGAAGGCTGTTAATATTCAGTCGCCTTAATCTATGTAATTATTTTCTAGTTTTAGTAATGCCTGTTTTACTACGACATGACTTTCAGTATATAAAGGGAGACAAGTCACTTTACGCAATTGCTGAGTAGGGGAGGAAGGGGTCGGAAGTACTGTAAGACGTTTAGGAGCAAGATTGAAGCTGTAACTAAGGTTTAGTCTTTCAAAAAACGTTTAGGAATACATATAAGGTTTAGGTATTGCGTGACATGTATATAAATCGTTATGCAAATGTTTAGGGAATATTATCCCTTGGCACAAAAAAGTCTACACTAAAGTTGCACAGCAAGTGGCCAGTTACCTGCAGGTATTATTTATTTGAATTTGGCTCCAAAGAACTGAAGTGAAGAGATTTTGGCCAGTGCTTACCATGTAGGTATTTGGCGTTACACGTAACTACCTGCGGTATACCATACGTACATGAGGCGTTGTCAACGTTAATAGAAGCTGACCTTACAAAGCACTCATACAACATTGAGGCAGCAAGCTTAGGCTAGGGGTGTCGACTTGTATCCAAGCTACAACATGATACGACAGGCCAAGAAACAGTGTTGTCCTCCCAACACTGCATAACATTTACAGACAGAACATGTGAAATAAAACTGCAAGCTTTGCTGGACATAACCGTTCGCAGACTTGTGGAAATACGGGAGGATGTGCTGAGTACTCTAGATTCAGCTTAGTTGAAAGACTTGCATCTTATATCAAAGTGAGGATGTGACGGCTGCAACAGTAATTCTCTTTACAAACAAAAAGTGATGAGTTTTCGGATGCTGATGTGTTCATAACATACTTGGTTCCACTTCAACTATAGGCCTTCTAAAATGGACTGAAAGTAATAATTTGGCAGAACCGTCACCAATCATCAACTAGATTTTGTAGGCCTATTCAGCTGCAATTTGCGAAAGAGACCCCTGAACTGGTTAGAGCTACCAAAGATAACATAGATCTACAGATATCTAATCTCCAACCGACAAAAGCCTTAAATCCATCTCTGCAATGTGTTCGTGTTCATAATGATCTGTGTATGACCATGATTAATGGCAAAATGCGTTGTATTATTAGTGGAACACAGTCAGCTCAGAGATATAACCTGTGTGGTGTTACACATATGGTAATGAATGACATTGAAAAGCTATTGGAGAGACCAATAGATACAAGTACTTCTGAATATGGCCTAACTACATTGCATGCGTACATACGCTTCTTCGAATGGTTGATTCGTGTTGCAGGTAGACTAGATACAAAAACATGGCAGAAAAATAACCATACGGGAGCTCAAATAATTGCCAAGGAAAAATATATGCAAACTAAATTTAGGTCACAAATGGGCATCCTGGTTGGAGTCGTGCTATCGGGTAAAGGTACTACACGATGGAAACACTGTCCGCCGATTTTTTCAAACCCATCTCTATGTCTGCACAAATTACAGCTCTCAAGGAAATTCTAATTAACAGATGCATTGTAATACTGAGAGTGTTGTCCTGTGGTTATGCTGTCAGCGTAGACACATTTCAAAGCTACGCATTAGAAACGGCGAAGCTGTATGTTAGGCATTGCAAACGGTTCCCAATGCCAGCGTCAGTACATAAGGTTCTGCTACATGGTGCATATGTTGTTTCCATAGCTTTACTTCCTATAGGAATGTTAGGTGAAGAAGCTCAAGAGGCAAGAAACAAAGAAAAGAAATGCAGAAAAATTTACCGCTTGGCAACAAACCAAAACTTGCTTAATGTCTTGTAGTAACGTCTGATCCAGTAATTTATTCTATTTTATGTTTACCAACTTTGAAATGCGGAAAACTAAACGCGGAAATGGTAGTAGTTATACAAGTAATTGATTCGAATGACAATAGTGTATAAATTATGCATGTGTAAGCAAGCGTCCGTAAAGTGTACATGTATTAATTGTTTAATAAATCATTATTTAAAAGTATTATATATATAGTATGCTGTAACCCATCCCCAATCAGTCTATCATTTTTTACTCAGGTGGACCGATTAGTGTAACGTAAAATCTCCCAGAGTCACTGATTTTTTTTGCAGCCATGTATCACACATTTGTTATGAAAACAAGACTAAATCAAGTAAAGTACTTTTTTATAGACACATAGTGCATTATTTATCTAAACGTCTGCATGCATTTGTGCATCGTATAATTGCACAGTCTTCATTATTTAAAACATTTCGTTCAAAATAACTGACTTATCTAGGCGTAAACAAGCACCTGGTATAATTAATACAAATTTAATATTCCGCGTGATAATTTGAAAACTTGAAACCACAAACTATACAAATTTAGTTTACTAATGTGAATCAAATGTTTATCTGTTACTATAGTGCATTTATTGCATTTAATAACGAGCAAGGTGGCACAACAGTTAGCATGTTGAACCCATTTTCGGGAGGATAGAATTCTATTCTTGGCTCCAACCATCCTGATCTCGGCTTTCCATGATTTCCCGAAATCACACCAGGCGAGTGCTGGGAAGGCTCCCTAACGACGGCCACGGCCAATTCACTTCCATGTATCATTCAACTGGTCAACTGTATGTGATTCCATCACTAGGCTCTAATGACCTTAGCTGCCACGGAGAGTTAAGCTCGACAAAAACGAATTACATGTCATACTTTAAGCTTGAATTCGACATTTTAAACGTAATGTATTGAAACATTTTCTGTCTAATGGAATGTTTTCCCTTACCTTATATTGAAGTTTCTCCTTTAGCTGATGTTGTCCCACATGATTACTACCTTGTCTAACCAGTCTTCATAGCGTTTGAGAAATGTCAGCATGTTTCTAGAACATTCATCTCACTTTCTTCGAATCGCTGAATAATGCTACAATGCTTGCGAGATGTCGAGTGTATTGCTATTATCTCCAAGATGCTCAGATTTGCGCCACGCATACTCTCAACGCATTCGTTCGTGTAACCACACCGTACATCCCAACATGCCGTACATATTTCCATTAACAGTTTAAAAAGATCCCGTATTGTGAAACGCATGGTTGCCAGAAAAGTACTAACTTATAATAAAAATTTATGTCAAACTTTTCACTCGTGAAACATCGGGACAATACCGCGATCTGAAGGTCGTTATATTACTTCGTGTTGTTACAAAGTTCAGCCGGGAAGGGGAAGATAAATAAGCTAGAGATGAAAGGTAATAAGTTTATTAGAAATAGAAGGTACAAGAAATAACAGTAATACAGAATAGAGGCGAATGGAAGGGTTAGGGTAAGACGAGACAGGAGATAGGTAAGGGATCGCTCTCCTTCCCTAAACCAACAGGAGACTCACCGCTCGTGTCGCCGTTGAAGGTAAAGCTCTAGCCAGAGGGTCACACCAGACTCTAACCCAGAGTCCTAGGTGCGGTCGCCGCCGGAGCAGAAGACTCACTCGTCGACTCTCTTCTCCAACTCCCCCGGTAGCTAGCTCGATGTCTGTACCATTCTTCGCACCCCCACCAGTCCGTCAAAATCCTCCCATATGATTGGACCCAGCTATGCCCAGAGGCGGAGCAATCCCTGCCTGAATCCAGGAGTTTGCAAGGTGTTGGGTAAGTGTTAAGACCCACTAAACTCCTCAAGTCATCGGATTCCTGGTATGTCACTGTTGTCACAATCCGCCTCTTTTCGGTGACTTGATTACCCATCACCCACTGACTGCCTTCCTGCGACGCCACCGACGCCGCAGGGTTGTGCAATCGTCCTCCTACTCTTCCGTGACGCCACCGACGCCGCGGGATTGCGACACCGTAACAATGTGCACTGTTACACAGCATATGGATTTGTGGATGTTATCAGTAGTTGCATGTGTCGTTTCTGCTAACACTGCGCACGTAATGTAGACATACGCGAGTACCTGTCGGTCGTGTCGTCTACGTAGCCTGCACGCAGTGTTGGGGATGGCTACGTAAAATGGGCCCAAACTGACAAACCCGCAGCCTACTGCACGTAAGAATTTGTCACCACTTAGCTAATACTTCTGTCTTGCTCCTAAACGTAAAATGAGATCTTAATCTAGCGAGACTTTTTTGTAGGTTTACGTTAAACCGATCATACTATTTAAAAATCATGCATGTTTAGTTACGTTATTTTACATATGTTTTATTACTTTCAGGGCAAAAAGTGTGGGTTTAAATATATCGCAAATAAGTACAATAACCACTTCAATAACGAGCACATAATTTATTACATGCATATAGTTGTTATGTCATCTGAAAATAAGTTAGCACGACTGCTACTCGAATGGCAGTAAAAAGTATTGCGTTAACCTGACATTACGGCAGCTATACATACCCCAGGTGGAAATAGATAACATTATTTTGTACTCTAGACATCCCTCTTTAATCCTGCATGTTTTTGTTTATGTTTTATGCATTTAATTTGAGGAGGTTTTGGCCAGGTTTTCCAGTCCTCCAGCCCTCTGTGCGCCGGCGTTAGAGCTCTGATTGGATGATGTACTCATCGCGCGAAGAATTAGGTGAAAGCTTGTATTAGTGAAACATACAGGCTAATACCTGCAACTTGTGGCTGAAGATCGCTCATATATTAAGTTCGACGCGAATACAAATAATTTATACATTCTACACATAAGCAAAATTCTAAAAACTAAATAACAAGGCCACACCCATGTCAATATTTCAGAAAGATTATGTACGTAAAAATTCTACCCATGGGAAAATATTTTAAAGTTCAAACACGAGATAACTTGATTTAAAAGTTGTAAAAATTTGTGATATTTAAGTGCTAATGCACAGGTAAAATTGTAATTTAAAACCTTAGAAAAAGTTACATACAAGAATAAACATGCTGCATTTAAGAAAGTACAGTAATAAATTATGTTAGATTTGTGACGTGGATTGGGTGATTATAGCGTAGTGCTGTTCTTAAGTTTGTTTTCAGTTTTAAAAATGTTATATAAATAGTCCTGACGAAGCGTAACAGTAGCCGAATATACAAGAATTACTCAAAAAATCAGAGTACTAACACAAGGTCAAAAAGTATTGTCCTACACCACTACAATGTATCCTCAGACCTACATGACTGAAACATACCCAAAGTTCTACAAGTACGAAAATCCTATAAGAGTATGAAGTATTTGCTATGTGGTTTAAAAATTACACAGAGTACTATAATGGCTGAAAAATACATCAAGTTCTGCGCAAATTATGTTTATTTAATTTTTTTGAAGTAAAATTGGACTCAAATATCGTGTTTGTAAGTTTTACTTTTATAATTATTTTTGTAAAGAAGGCAACATCGATAGCATTTTTATTTTACAGTAATGTTGTAACTTTGAAACAAAGCAAATTTATTAGCTTAGGAATATATTTTATCTGTTTTGTTATTTTTAATGGATGTGCACTTAACTTGTCTTCAAAAGCGTAAACATTTATAGAAATAGCTATTAGATTTTCTATTTTCATTATATCGTAAATTATAATAATATATTCACATTTAACTATTATTGCGAATGTATTTACACACATACTTTTGTACTTAGATATTTTTTCAGAATATTTTACTGCTAGAAACATTGCCCGAAAATTATTTTTTATCTTAATTTTTACAACTCAACAGGCTTGTTTTGCCTTGCCAATTTTGGTAGATCAATCTATATACATAAAAGGAAGTGCCCCACTCACTGACTGACTGACTCATTCATTCATCATCAACGCCCAGCCAAAACCACTGGACCTAGAAACGTGAAATTTTAAGGGAAGTTTCCCCTTGTGGCGCAGGCGCGCACTAAGAAAGGAAATTTTGAAATTCGGCTATTAAGGTGGTGAAACGGGGTGAAATGATTTTTTTGCAAATCTTTGATATTAATCAAACCCGACGGGTTATCGTCGTCTTATTCACTTCGTTAGGTCGCAAATACAAATGTCTAGAAACAAATTTCAGGATTTTTCGAAATTTTTATATTAAGGAGGTAAAAAGCCGTTTAATTCGTTTGCAGCAAATCCTCTCTTCCTCTTAAACAACCTGAGATATCGAAGTGATTTTTTCTTTAAAATGAAGCTTACGCAAATACCTAAAAAGAAATTTCAGGATTTTTCAAAATTCGTTTTTGAAAGCCGGTAAAAAAATAAAACAGTTTTTTGATTAATCAGTCGTATCACCTAAACGGTTAGAGATATCGAGGTGGCTTTTGTATTATAATGAAACATAAGTAAATACCTAAAAAGTAATTTAACGATTTTTGGAAATTCGTCCTTGAAAGTCTATAAAAAAATAAAACGTATTTAAGAATAATCTTTCGTAACACCTTAAAGAGTTCAAAATTTGTTTCCTTTTTATTTCTTGCTTATAGTTAAAACTTTTTGGACAATAGCCTGTACACGCGAAATAACTCTCATGGCCTGTCTTGAATAATTTGTAGTTTAGTCTGTGGAGTTGCAGTTTTTTTTGCCAACCCACCATAAATAAAACCTCTTTGGACTGTAGCCCGTACATACGAAAGTATTATTACGGCCTGCCTTTAAGTATTCACTCGGGTATTGTACAAAGTTTGTGGTGTGGGAGGGGTGGGGTTACAGGTTCGTATCCTGTGCAAGTCTTTGCGATGGGACATGACATGACATCATACGAGCATATTGCGTGCGCTCTTTTCACTGAGCTAAGACAATTTATAGTTCACTGTTATTGAGTACGCTAGCTGTTAAATGCCTTCATCACATATTTTATCCAGAGTTACTGTTTGTATTACATAATTTCATGCGGGCAAAGCCGCGGCCGGGTAGCTATTTTGTAGAGAAATAAAGATGAATTAAAAACAAAGATGTTCTGCAATTTAAGTACCCTCAGCGTAGTGGACTGGATAAAGCTGTTTGTATTTGTTGTTATAAAGATATACAGAGAATATAGTAACACCATCAATTAATACGTTATTAAAATTTACTTACTCTTTTCTATAGTACACGCGGGCGAAGCCGCAAAGGGACATCTAGTACTGTATATGAATGCGCGTTCAATGGATTATATTTATTTTAATTTAAAGCCAACGGTAGTCCGGTTATCCTAGCTAAGACCATCCTCTACCTTATTTCTGTAATTGGTGTATGAATTTCCTTCTTCTGCATTTTTGTAAAAGTATTAATTTCTCTTTCTTTCAAAACTCAATAGTAAAATGACCGAAAGCTAAGTTGATCTACTGCATTCGTATTCTCTGTTTAAAAAATTCAGCAAATAATTCAGTGCTGACTTTTAACCCAATAAGTATCTTCATGCTACCACTTTTTATATCAAATACTTTTAGTTTTTATTAATTTAAATAATTGTTAGGTGTTAATAAATAACTGAATATTTCTGTATTGTGAATTGTAAGGCTACTTTTAAAAGTCTTGTTAACTAAGTAAGTTTTATAAGTTCTTCCTTTTCTCAAGTTAACAAAATGCATTTGTAGAAAATGTAAATATTTATTTTAGTTTATTTTTATCATATTTATGTAACTTACAAGTTATGTAGTTCTTCAACACAAGAATTGGTAAATAGAGTTTTGTTTCTAATTAATTTTAAAATAAATTTTATTGATGGTTTTAATTTAATCAGATCTTTCTACTCTGTTTATACATTTTCAAGCTAACATTTTACCCAAATTTCTCAACTTCTTCACTGTTATACCAGTCAGAGACTGTGCCGGCATTTATAATCACTGTTAAAAATGAGACTAAAATTTTACAAATAATTAATGTGTAAAAACATTGAAAAGTTATTGTGAATTAGACCCGTCATTTTGGAGGTTCTTGAATGTTGAATAGCCAACGGCTTCGATTAGAGGACGATGGTTTTCTTTATGTTGTTTGTTAGGAACTCCTTCATTTCTATTCGTATATCTGTAATGATTTTAAAAATATTTGATACAAACATATTTTAAATGTTCACATAGCAAACTTTCTTTCCTTTTGTCTCTATTTAACTCACAGTTATTTATGTCAATTTACAACCATATTGTCAACGTTTTGTTGTAAATTTGACTACAGTTTTTTATGAGAATAAAATTAATTTATTAATTTATTTCAATTACATACTACACATACTTTGAGTGAAAAAATGCTTTGTAGGTGTTCAACTAAGATTATGTAATTTTGTGTTTTATGCTATCTGAGATATACGTCAAAACATATTTTCTGCATTCGCATAATACTTTATCATTATTTAAGTAATATCGTTTTCTAACATATTCGGCAGCGGATTTTTCACAAGGTTCTATATATTATTATTTAGTTTGTTTATACGGTAGAAAACTTTTATGTCTAATATTTCGGAACACTTTTTTCGTTATGTTTCAACGCCTTATGTGCACCCCTGTAGTTTCGCTTCATGTTCAGTGATTAGTTGCCCTTTCCTGATTATTTGAGCCAATGTCTGATTAGCCACCCTGTCTTTAAGGCACTAAGGTAGAAATTGCGAGTGAATAGAACACTTATTACATCTCGTCAAAAGCCCAGTCAACTAGCCGGTCGCATAAAAGGAAAATACTTGCAGTTAAATGAGGTAGACAAAGAGGGCTAAACGAAAATCCATAAAGAAGCTCTGAATACCAAGCTAACATCTTACTCTGGGATTTGTGCTTGACACTTCTGATGTGAAACCAATAAAAAAAAGCCCGTGCTCATGAGATAACGTCCAATGATACTGCAAAATTTTCATAACAAGAACTTTACTAACGACAATTTCTTGCTAGAAGACAATTGTTTTTTACTATAATTTGCCGTCAATGCAATGTTTTCGCAGGTTTAACATTTCTGATCAATGTTTCTTCTTAGTTTTGAACAACGAGGACGAGACACCAACCTCATTACCAGTACAAAATTAAAGCTTCATCAGAAATTTTTTTGATTTTTGGAAGTCTGAATACCAGATGGCAAAGCCGCATGATTTTTGGAAGTCACTAGACCTCATGCAAATTTGCCTTACTAGCAGTGTAAATAGTCAAGCTAACACCAGGACTGAGCTACTCTAGCACAATAACAATAGTTTAATGTTCTTGCATTTATTTTTCATTACTAGAAACCTTAAAATAAAATAATATATTACAGTATTTTTATGATTACTCAGATGTTATAGTTAAATTAAAGGTCATTCAGTTTAGCTGACTCATATGTGCCGTTTAACTTCTTAAGCATTGATTCCCGTTTTAGTTTTATTTAAATGCGAAAATTTGTTATTAATGTATTTACATTTCAAAATCTTAGGTTTGAATCACAATAGTCACATGAGTGACGCCTCTGCAAAAATACACATTGCTAATAATCATGAAGCATAGCTGCGACAGTGCATGTAAGACAATGAAATAACTTTGTGCAAAATTCGTTTCACCAAAAGCAACGGTGCTTCCGGTTACCAGTTCCTCTGATCTTTTCGTAGTTAGTTATCAATAATCGAAATACCATGCTGCAGATTATTGTCATCGTTGTTTTTTCTAGCCTCCTACTGTGACATACTAATTATTTCTAGATGGATTTCAAAATCAAATGAAAAATTAACTAGGCTAATGCAGACGCCCTTTGTTTATAATGAAAATAATACAAAATTAAAATATATATCCACTGCAGGAAAAACGCCGGGGTTGAAAAAATTAACAAATACAGGAGAATTTTGCATCATATGCATCCTTTCTATTTTTAAATAATATTTTTGTTTCGTTTGTTGGAAAAGCAGGATTTTCATTTATTATTATTAAAACTATTTCATTGATAATTTCTCACAATGTTCTGTTAATGTAATCGTATATATTTTTGTCTAGAACACAAGTAACTTATTTCCCAAAATTAGTCTCAACAAACTGAAATGTTGTATCAGCATATTGTCACATACCTGACGTTTACATGTTTTTTATAATTGGTTCATTAACATATGTGATATTAATTAATTAATATAGCCGAAAATTTTCGACATTTAACAGGACATAGTTGAACACATTAGTACTTACAAACATGTCTACATGGTGTTGGCAGTTGGGTTATATTATCCTACATTGTATATACACGTGACTAATTTGTGACAGTGAATTTTAATGGTATTTAAATGTCTGTATATATTTTATTGCTGGTTACGTTTTAGGTCACATGCTTAGTTTTGTTTGTTGTTATAATATTTTGTTTTGAGTATTTGAAGTGTCGGGCTGCCTTTCGTCCGTTCTTGTCACGCAACTCTATGATCGCATGGTTCTAGGCTAAACCACGATATAAGAAGAACTGTTTCAATTTTTCTTCGTATTAAAGTAATCATGTCACGATCAGTTATTTACATGTTAACAAATTAATCTACAGTACCCAGAGCATCGTCGACATGTTATTGTTTCCACGACCGAGACATTAAGTAGACCTAATTTGCGTTGCAGCTTAATGGCACTTCTCAGTAATAACAACAATCGACATCATAGTCAGAGACAATAAAGAGACAATATAGTGAAGGCCTGTATACATAGAGGTTCAACACAAAACAATTAAGAAAAATATTTATGCAGGAGCAAGGTGGGTGAGTGAGTGCTTGAACGAATTACAGTTTCAGAATTAAGTTATTATACACTTAGTATAGCAGGAAATCATTCTCTATATATACATACACACACACACACACACACATATATATATATATATACAGGATAAGTCGTTATTAGTTTCTAACTCGGCAGGAGTGAATTCTTGAGGTCAAATAAATATGGAAAGAATTATACAACATTGGGCCTATTGTGACGTATGACGGAGTTACACGCCCTCAAGATGAAGGTAGGAAATGTGTAATTGGACGGTAATATCATATTCATATGCAATTAAGTAACTGAATTTCGTATACAGGCGACTGGTGTAGGGATAGACTACAGCAAAAATAATTTTACTAAAAGAACATCCCATCATACTTTTAACATAGGGGTTGACAATCCCTTTATGCTTAGAACTTTATAACCCTTAACTTGAAGTGACCGGAGACGACATGTAGGAGATCAGCATTTTAACATTAGTACAAAAGGTTACCTTGAGAAAATCAGTTATGTGAACCGTTTCCTCAGAAATCGCATGTTAAGTTGGGAAGTGGTATTTTGGTGGCCTGGGAGGTAGACAACCAGCAACAGTGTTGTGCTTTACGTGTCAGTACACTGCATGACTCACATTTCTATTACACGTTGCGTAGTTTTACAGCATATGTTCTGAAGACGCACGCATCTCCAAAATGCACGAATGTGACCCTCGTAAGACAGGTGCACTACTGCGACGTACCAGGATTAGCCTTTATAGAGCGACATGCGAATACGTCACCAGACTTTGTCTACATTGACCACTTCAGTTGCATATACAAAGCGACCCCATATAAATCGTCTTAGGGCCAGTTGTACCATCCGGAGTTAGCACCTTGGATATCATTTATACTCGAGCTAGGAGGAAAATGTGTTGTACGAACTCAGGTTAGCTCTATCTGGAGATGTTATACACTGGGTAACTTATACCATCGTGGGAAGGTCAGATAGATTTTAACACGAGATTAGCGAGAGAAAAGTCACACGTCCATAAACTCAAAATGTAATGAAAAATTAATAGTGGCGAGAATTGTTATGGAAACAGATTCGGAGGACGAAATGTTGGAAATGATTTATTGAGGCGCCAGGAAAGTTCGAACTATTAGACCTAGACCAAATTATTTTGAAGAATATGATGACAGAGAATTTTTCATAAGATTTCGTTTGACAAAACCCACAGTCTTGAATTTGCTGGTTCAACACAAATAAGCTGTCCCTCAACGTAGCAAAGTCAAACATATTTTTTTCTCATGCATTCAATTTATCCACTCATGGACTATAAAATTATGGTAGGACAAGATTCACGATCTGTAGTGACTACCTTCATGCTTAACTTTTTTTATTATTGTAATGTACTTCCGTATTAGGTGATATGTATTGATCTTTTATTACATATTTCATACAATGCTCAAAGATTTATGTATTTTATTTTATTCTGATGTAGTTTACTTCAGTATAATAATTTCTGTAACATGTTTTGAATTTTTTTTTTCTGTAAAACTGTATGTACTACTTGTATAGCCTCACCAGTCTTTCCATACTTCTCCTCCCTTGCAATGTTCCCCACCCCAACTCCTCTATCATCACGATGGCCTAAACAATTCACCATCCTGCCTCTCTTTTCCTCCACCTACCCGTCACCCACCTAACCGCTCTACACTGCACCTTTTCCAGCTCCTTAACTTCGGTAACAAGATAGGGGTCCCGTACTCCAACATTGGCCTGACCAATATGTAGGTTAAGTCATGTCATTGGCCTGCAATTACAGGAAATATTTCTTTAAACAATTTCTCTGCCTGCTGGGAATACTACTGCATTGTCTACCTTTGGAGCAGGACAAAAAATACAAACGCTGCAATGTGTTTACTAAAAATGTGTAGGTCTAATAAGCCCGAACATAACACACAAGTACTGTAGTCGTAAGATTAAACATTGGGGAGGCAGTGGAATTATTTGAAACGAAGCAACAAAAAAATATGGAAGTCGGCCTATATGTTATTAACACGTTACAATATCAAGTGAAAACAAGTAATATGCCTAACATAGGATTACAGGCTACAGCCATGTTTTTGACACTATTCTCACAAATCAGCAGAGTATTTTCTTAACTATACGAATACCTTATTGCTAGTTTGCAAAAGACGGAATTGTAGACGTTTATCTGCATTACGAAAAATTAACGTAGCTTTCCTTTTCATTCGTCGTTACACCATCTGTCTTCTTATTTTTTATAATATGTTCCTGTTTTATGACAATTTCTGTTAGAAGATAAGCATCTTCGTGACTATAGTTTGCAGCTCGGAGTCGTTTCTGAGACATTATCCACCACAGCTTCCCACGATTTTTATAAACAACAAGGCTAGACCGGTTTGCATTCACTCGTTGTTAATGCGCTTTTCGTCTGCACACAGCCGACAGGAGACAAATACTACCTGTCACTAACATAACTTTTCAAAAATACACCAAATATCTAATAGTTTTGCTGCCAACATACGCTTTAAAGAACTACGGGTTTTCTCATCTCTTATACCGAGAGTGTTAACTTGGAGTTAACAATCTGCGCTGATAAGTATGGTGGTACAACACTCCCAAGATATTAACGATGGTATAGGTTAACAGCCAGATAGCAATCTCGAGTTTATCCTAAATGTTCGTACAACTGGCCCTTATTCTGCCTGTTATGTATTCTTATGATATGGCCTGGCAGGCCGAGCAGCGAGAGATGTTCGAGCTGCAATCAGGCCAGCGTTGGGAAACCACGGAAGACAGCAACTCACCTCACCCCCTCGTAGTGGCACAATAATGAGGACAATCACGCCGGTATATGGCACGGTTACCAAGTAAACGAGGTCTGTCTGTCGTCCGTCGGTCGTCCGCCAGCACTCATCCGATCAACAGCAGTCCAGTTCTCCGCTGGGACTCGTGGGTCGAGTCCTGGCGGGTGTGTGCTCGTGCTCGTCCGTCGATGTCGTCTCACCAATCCAGCTTTCGGTAAGATTGTCAGATCTAATTATGTGGCAGCAACCCTCGACTTTACATAATATATTAATAATCAGTAATATTGCGCTCCCTTCCTAAATAGAACACTTCGTAACCTACATTGTATTCGGTGTACCTGCCATTCTAGTAGAGTAAATGCACGTTTAACCATAACTGTCTTAGTCTTTTAACCCTAAATAGTATCTAAATGAACCCTCAGTGTAGTTATCATCTGAGTGAAACCCCCCATATTAATACTAACTTAAATATTCATTTTGTAACAATATGTAAGGATACGTTTTGGGTAGGGGGTAAGTGTAGGTTGAAGAAAGAGGTGGGTGAAGGGGTGGGGGATAGTAGTATGGAAGTGGTTGATAGGATGGTTGAACAGAGGTTGAGGTAACAGGATCTTAAGTATGGGTGGGGGTGGTTACACAAAAACAGTTTATATTATAGTCCAGTAATTTTAAACATTATACTAGAAAAAACTCATAGAGTTCTAATTTATCTACATTTGGTCAGGGCCAGCACCAGTAAGTTTGCAGCTTCGAAATACCTGCGCTAATTGCGTGATGTGCAATAAACTGCAAAATAGTCGACCTTTGTGAGTATTTGAATGCGTTCTAAAGAAGTTGCTGTTTGCAAATGTTTTAACAACATTAAATTATCAACAATTTAAGCCATGTTGCAGCTCTCTAGGTTTAGTAGTACTTACTTAAAGGACTTAAAGTACTTTATAATATAAAAAAAAAAGAAATCTTTTTATTAAAGTGAAAGATTTTAGTTTTGGTCGAGTTTGGAGTCAAATAAAGGGAAATCTTCTCTTTCTACGAGTAAAGTCATATTGAAAGAATGTGTAGATATTTTATTTATCTTCAATTTAAGTACAGAGGAACGCCTGTAGACCTACAGTTCTCTCATTACGTTAAAAAAAACTGAAAATTACATTTTACTAAAAAAATGTTAATTCCCATGATGAAATGTGGGAATTTTAAAGAACAAAAATAATTAGTCCGTTTCTAAGGAATTAGGCCTAACTATGTATTTATTGAAACTATTTAATTAAATATGACATTAATGGTTATATCCACGGGCGTCACAACCGACATTACAACACAAAATTACTTACCTAATTCTCTACTAACTTTACTGGAAACAAATAACCGAGCATTCGTGTGAGAAATGTCACACAAAATTTTAACTCAAAAGTGCTAATTTTATCACGAATGGACTACATACGCCAATATGTGCAGCACATGGGTTTTATCTATAGTTTTTAAGTTATTACAGCACAGGATTTGTTAATGAGGTTATTGACAAATAAAAATATATCAGTGATCACATGCCACATGTTCGTCTCTCCATCCGCATTTCCCCAGGCAGTAAATTGTCCAGGTCATTTTCATCATCTGACTTTACCAGTCTGGATGACAGAAACATTTAGGAATTAACTGTCCACAAAATATGCACACAGCAGATCACTTAAGCCCTGTTTTGTGGCAAGCGGAGCTCCCAGTGCACTATTCTTGCACTTACAGTATAGAAACTCGTTTTGTGGAGTCGGTTCCCTTTTTGTAATGATTTGGGTTAACCACTGCTGAATTCTTGTCATACCACAATCATAAGCTTCTTTTTCCACCCCAACCACTTTTGCATTTGGTGGTATGTGCGGTAGGCACGATACCTGGCAACATTTAATGTTGGGGGTAAACGAGCCAAGTTAACCTTCGCATGGTCTGCTGTCTTTACGTGAATTTGGTATCGTAGACCATGTAGAGAGTTGTGGATGGCTTAGCACCCCCCCGTACAGAGCAACGAGTTAATTCTCTCCAGCTCTGGCAATAGCCTCGTGTCTGGCATCTGGTCGTAGAAAAACTGTAGCTAGATGTGCCAGATTGTGATCATTTCAGAAAAGGCTCAACAATTTGGTTTTACCTTGGCAGACAAGGGCAGAGATGGTGTGGGACCCACATAATGCGAGTAAAAGAAAGTTAAAATCCAGGACAGAATCCCAATTCTACTCGATTGGAAGAAAAGGCAGAAAACTGCGTGCAATCTGACTCACCTATGTCACTTATCGGGAAGTAGAAATTGTCGATAGCCGTGCGTGAGCCACTCTCCAATTATCAGTACGTTCTGAAGGGACGTATTTGCGTCGAGTGCAGTTATCACAATGTCAATATCCGCTTATTCTGAAGATCTCTTAGTCTAAATCCTCCTTAATTTTCCCATTCAAGAATTTTTCTGCACAGAGGTACCTGGAAGTTCAGCTTCTTCATCATAATACATAAACGCGTTGTCATGTTTACATCCAGAAAGTGTTGCTGACGCCATATTTGGTATAAATGGTGACATTACGACAACTAGACAATAGGCTGTATTGAGTTTTAGGCACAATAGAGTACAGTTTACTTAGTAGGAGCATACTTTTTTAATTATATTGGGGCACGGCCATAGAAGAACAGGCCTGGACGCTTGCCTGGAAACTTGACCCCTTTGTTGTTTGGCTGCAGTTCACCAAATTACCGAGAATGCCATGTTTTATTGACGCTGCAGTCAGCGCGGTCGGACTCAAACTCCACCCACTTCCCTCCCACAAAGATAAAACATTTATCAAAACGTTATTTTTTATCAATTTATGAAATGCTTCCTTCGCTCACAATTCTCAAGCATGGCTCCAGCAACCTTTATTTACTTTATAACGTAAACTTTGGGAAAAATATGGGCGGAGTATGAACCCGACCGCCCTGATTGCAGCGCCAATAAAACACAACATTCTCGGTAACTTGTTAACTACAGCCAAACAACAAGGGGAGTCAAGCAAAATTCATTAGTAGATAGCCGAGTGTCCAGACCTGTACTTCTACGACCGTGTATTGAGGTTAAAATATTGAAACTACTTTACGCAATCACAAATTAACTTTCGAGTTCTTATTACATCATGTTCCAGTGTTTAAAAAAACTATTGGCTTAGTGCCAAATTCATGCCATTCATGCCACCTAAATATAGGTTTACAAAGTTTACAAAGAATGCTAGGGAGAAGACCCACGCTAGGTTCTTGGACGAGATAAAATAATTTTTCGGGCGCGGTCTACCGCAATTTTCATCGTCATTTTTTATTTGTACCAAATATTTATTTCAATATTTTAGACACAAAATGTGACAAAATTTGACTCCCATGGAATTTTTTTATCTATCATAGTTTTCGCGTAATGGCTTGTTATGTCATATTTTGCATGTTTCCGTTTTAACGACTACACTAAAACCAACTGATATACCAAACTAAAAAAAAATTCACAGTGGACAAAGACATTGCAGGCTACAATGACATGCTCATAAAACTAATGAATAAAAATTATTTGCACTGTATTTAAAAATTTATTGAATTTTTAAAATTTTTGTTTTTAGTTTTGGCATTTTTTAAAAATTCAAATAATTCATATTCTTACATTTTATGAGCATGTCATTGTAGCCTGCAATGTCTTTATCCACTGTGATTTTTTTGAGTTTGGTATATCAGTTGGTTTTAGTGTAAACGGAAACATGCAAAATATGACTTTAACAAGCCATTATGCGAAAACTATGAGAGATAAAAAAATTCATAAGAGACAAATTTAGTCACATTTTGTGTCTTAAATAAGAATAAAAAAATATGTGGTACAAATAAAAAATAAAATAATGCCGATGAAAATTGCGGTAGACCGCGCCCTTAATTTTGATGGTTTGACACAATGTTCTAGTTGAAATAATCATATGCTTGTTTCATTATATTTATATGAATGAAATACCTAAAATGTCATTACTTTTTCAAAGTCTCATGATTTTTGTTCATTAAAATTTCCGAAAATCATAACGGTAATTATTTAAATTATTTTCTAGTAAAATGTGATTTTCCATTTTTTTTATTTTTATACGTAATGGGAGAACTAATAGGTCTACAGGTGTAATTCTGTGCGTAATTTAAAGCTAAATAAATTCAACAGATTATTACACATGAATTTACTAGTAGGGTAAAAATTTTTCGCTTCATTTGGCTCGAAAATCGACCAAAACTAAAAATCTTTCACCTTTTTTTAAATTCAATTATTTAATTATTTTTATCTCGGGAACTAATATACTTATAGATCTGCAAACTTGGATTTACCCTACAGGTACTGGTCCTAATAATATAAAAAAATTTAAAAATATGAATTTATAACTAGAAACTTTTACTAATACCTCTCTGTCCATGTCTTCGCAAAATAATATGTTTGATGAATAACACAATCAATGATTGAGATATTTCATTTTTAAGATGTGACATGTGATTTGCAGCGTTCAGGCTAACGTTTCACGTAACGAAATCCACATACGATGAATATTATATTGTGAAATAATGTGTAAATTGATTTCCCCATAGCAACACACATTACACATGAGTGTACTAGACTCGAGTTAAAAGGGTTTCAACCCTTTGGGGTAGTCAGTCAGATCCACAACTAGTACTACTGGTTACTACAAGGAACGAAACTGCTTGTATATGTTAGTTACAGGGAAAAGTCATGTATTTCCTGGCTTATTTCTGCCTTTTTACCTCACAATAACTTTAAAGAAATAATTTGTTTCTAAGAAAACATACAGGTTAATGACTTCTACAAGATCAACCAGGAATGATAAGCGGTAAAATTCGCAAATCGATAAACATGAAAATATTTTGTCGTGACCAGAATAAACAATGGTCGACTTGACCTTTCCAAATCTCAAACTAGGCAGGAATATTCAGACGAGCTACATCAGTTGAAAATACTTCTACTTCTGGATTTGTAACTTTCTAATTCCGTCCTAGAAATTAAACTCTTCGAGTTATTTTTAACTCCGGCAAACTCAGCAGAAGTCAAAATAAGTCTTACCAGGATTTCAGTCACAACCAGGACCTTTCTAAGACATCAGTACTTCATCACTTCCGATCATGTTAGAATGACATGTCTTCCCTGTCAAGGAACGCCAAATCGCCGTCGAGGGATACCTCAGACCTCGGGACGCATTCAGGTTCACATCTCGACGTCGATTGTGACGTCCTTCTTCCGTCAAGTTGTCGCAAATGGAAACTTCATTTATACTCGTACTCAGTAGCTCGATGAAGAATCATTTTTCTTAATTTACTAAGGATTCTTGTAGAACCTTATCTGATTTACTACTGGCACACCAAGTTTCCTTTTAGACGATAAAACATCCATTTTCCTTTTCTTTCCCCTGACTTCAATTCCTAACAAGCTCCGTGGCTTTTTTTTTTATTCTTTGCAGATTTAAATTCTATCACCTTCTTCCTCGCAGCCAAACTTGCCCGCCTATCGATTATTGAATCAGGTCATGTCGAGGTTCACGCCCCAAAGCATACAATGAACAGAGTATAAATTAAAGAAGCCATTAAAAAAATATATATATATATAAGTAGTACGTTTTGGTTCCTCCTGGTGCAGAAGTCGGTGTGAGGATTTCTGCCGAGTAATAAGCATTTGACCGACATGTTTTTAACGTCACGGCCCCGGCCGCCATTTTGGATGACCGTGACCTTTAACCTGACCTTGACATTGAGTGTCAAATTCGCAAAATTTTCCAAATTTCGAAAATTCCGAAAAATTCATAAAAATTCCAAAAATAAACAAAAAATTTCAAAAATTTCAAAAAATTTTAAAAAAAATCCGAAAAATCACGAAAAAATATTACCTCCATCTTGTTTCCAGACGCCATCTTGGGGTTTCTTCCGGAGCTACCAAAAATTTTTCGATTTCGCATTCCATTATAAACCCGCACATATTTAATAAATAAAATTTTAATAAAATCTTTTTATGTTGAAACTTTTTAATAAAAAAATATTTAATAGAAAACTTATATATAAAAAGTATTTAATTAAAACAACTACTGACACATCTTACCCGGACGAGCTCCATCGACACACTGACTCCCCCCCACCAATTTTTACATGTATATATAAAGTCGCCATACCCCCTCCCCAATTACCACTTCCCCTCCCCTACCATAACCAAGAAGTATTTAAATTGGCTGTTAGTCACGTGCTGAATTTCCCCCTCCATTTCCTCTACTTTACCACCACTTTCTTATCCGTCGTCTAAAAAATATATTTCCTTTATAATTCTAACTAAAACAACAACATATCTTTGTCTTCACATAGCAGCTAGACGACCGTGAGAAGTAATGGCCATCGATTTAGACTTCGATTTGACCATCAATTTCAAGATCATTCGATTTTTTTAAAATATTGTTAAAATAATTTAAAAAATATATTTAAAAGTCATTAATGAATACTATGCAATCGTCACTTCCTTCTTAGCTATATCCGATCGATTCCCAATAAAATCAATCAATTGATTATTAAAATCATTTTGATAAATATTTTTTGTTATAACTACAAGGAATTTATTTCCTACAGAACTTCATCTTCTACACTCGCACTCCAACCAAATTAGATACATTTATTTAAATATCTGATACAATCAATCAATCGTTTAAAAAGTAATAAATTATTCTGGACACTTACATATATGCAAGACTCCTCAACTACTTTCAAACATGGCATACATAATCCAAACACCACCCCATCGAAGAAACTGACATGTCATTTCATATCCATACTACTTATGCTAAACACTCCACACCTACACCCTCGCACCTACCATCCCCCTCCCAACCAATACTCCCTCACAACTCTACCTTCACTCTCCAACAGTCCTGTCAGAACCTGTCCGAACTGTTCATTACACTGTTATACAGTACATATACGCAGATATGACTTTTTCTCTGCTTAGCGAGCAGTTACATATACACGACCACTCGCAGCTATGCAAATACCATCATCCAATCTCATATCACAGACCAGTTTCAATACCAGATCAGCTATTTCAGTTTCATATATTACTATTTTCTATGCTGTCTACTTTTTGCACAAAACAAGTATTTAAGTCGTAATAATTACTATTGTCGAACTCCCAAGCATCACATTTTATTTACATACAATCTATAATCAACTACTTGTAAATAAACACCGCATCCCTTGAAAATATATTCAGGCTTCACTTTAAAACAATCACAGTCATGCCCATATATCGCCTGGTAAAGCAATAAAAAACCATAGTTTATTGCACTCATCAACTTCGTGTCGTCACAATGCAAGCTAAGGTCTCGTAACAGAAGCACCATCTATGCTTCGTTGACCCAGCCACATATATTGGTAGTTTTAACAAGGAAGTCGAATATGCCGTCATAGACATTGTCATGGCGGTAGTGGTAGTTATCACCGAAGAAGATATCGCCAACAGAGGTGAAGCTATAGCAGTGCTAGTCGAAGTTGTTCAACACGAGCACACATCTTATCATAACTTATTCACTCATGTAGCTAAAATGCTGCTTCACTTCTACCATTCCCACTAGTTACAGGAAATATCGAACACATATTGTTCAATTTTTGTAGTTCGTGCCTTGACTCCGTATTTTGTCTCGTCATACAAACCAAGATACTAAATTTTTCTCGCCTTAAATTACGACTACGTTTTACTTTCTGAAAATGCATATCGCCCCTTGCCAAAGGACATATCTGTAGAAGGTTACGATACAGCCAGTAGCTTGTAACATTCTTCGTAGAGTAAGAGGTCCATTAGTTAAAGTTAACTTTATTCAAGATGGAAGATCTCGTCCAGTATAGACGTTTACTTTTCACCAACAGCAAACAACATATACGATACACAATATGAATACGAAATTCATGGTATTAATCTCATAAGCGGGAGTAAAAATGTTTATGTGTAAAGCTTCAGGTATTTTCTTAATTCACTGTCATACATAGTATGTAATTTAGAAACCAATTTCATTATTTCAGATCTTAAATAAGAGTTTCTTCCACATGTATTTCAGTTCTAATACGCATTACTCTCCTTTCAAGTTCCAATCTCACAATCAGACTTAAACCTAAACATTCTTCCAGCAGTAAAGACATCGAAGTTGGTCTCCGACCAAAATCTCTCACCCTAACCTTTTTTAACGATTCCAAACATAAACCAATATATAAACCCATTTACATTAACCGACATTGTATAACTAATATACAGAACAGATACTTTTACTTTGCTCGTCTTAACTGTACACGACCCTTCCTTTCTACCCTACATATCATAGTCAGGCACAAAACCTAACTTTTAAGAAACTAATTACCTGTAGAAAGAAGTATTACAGTACAACAAAAAACGTACGAATATTCTTCAGTACATTATTTCTATTTGAATATAACCGCGATTAATTTTTACCTTGCACATTAATATCAGAGTCCATGATCATAATTCTAACCACCATGAATTACCAAAGTGCTTCAAAACGACGACTTTTAATGTAATTTAAATTTCGAAGGTAAAAAATTGCGAAAAAATAATATTTTTAAGATTGAGAGACTAACACGTACATTTAATTACTTTCAATAACATCTTAATTTAAAAAAAATATTTCAGATCCTGCAAATTAAAATACGTTTACTTCATTCGGTTGGAAATTGGGTAGCGTACGTGATACAGAGACAGTGAGAGACAGAGAGAGAGAGAGAGAGAGAGACACACACACAGTGCACCTCTGGCCGGTAAGGTGTCCAGTGGTATAGGAAGGGGGTAGGGGCATGGACGTGTCGAGACACTCGCAGAGCTTTGGCCAGCTAGCTAAACATGTGTCGTACAGTCATGAACGTAGAACTTAAGATATGACCCATTCGTTATATTTGGTCGGTTGTTGCTAAAAACCAATGAAACCGTTTGGAATTGAAGAATGTTTTTGTAATGTTAAGAGACTATAAATAGTTAATGATATCTTGAAAATACAATATTGTTATGGAGTGAGTGTGTGAGAGTTTGGTCAGCGCTCAACATTGAGGTCTTCAGCGCTGGTGAAGGGTGATGTGAGACGTGTATGGAGCGGCGCCGGAATGAATGCGCGCGGGAAACGGGAGATCCCCGAGGAATCCCGCCGACTAGTGGCATCGTCCGGCACGATTACTACATGTGAAAATCCGGGTACCAACCCCGAATCGCCTTGGTGGGAGGCGAATGGTCTGACCATTCAGCCACCGCGCCACATATTGATATGGAACGGAATGTAATTGTATGGGAAATAAATGTGAAAGTTTTATCAAACACACATATAAATTAGAAACACATCAGAGCGGGTATCTACTGCGAAGAAAGGGACTTTCACAACACACAAATTAATTTATTAACAATCCCTCACAGAGTTTAACTAAGTCACATTAGTTGTAGATCGACATATTATTTTACAGTTTATGTTTTAATTGTTTAGTAAGAAAACAACTGATGTAGCACATACATACTGGTGTTTGTTTAACAACTTGTGAATATCACATTTATTACAGCTTTACGGTTGCAGAGGAACACGATTTTATAATTAAATGAATTTTGTTAGACTGCTTGCACTACATTTCATGACCTTAAAAATGTCAGTTGTATAATATTTTATATAATGGATGAAGCGTACGAAAAAGCAAGAGGTGTGGAAAATGTACGTAATAAATACATTTTACTTCGAATATAAACGTTTAAAAGGGGATAAAACGCCATGTATTTCTTTAAATACCTATATAATTCAGATTTTTCTGTATTTTTTAACCGTGGAAGTAGCGATAGCTTGTTATCGTCATAAATTTCCTAAATAAGTAAAAAAAAAAGTTTCTACGTTGATTGGATGTATCGTGTTTTATATTGTCACTGTCAGAAAATCACATTTTCTGCTGCGATATATTTTCTGTTTTGGGCAGATTTTAAAAACAGGAAATTCTAAAACTTACTTGTAATAAAAAGATAGTAAAAGAAATTATCGGTTGCATTTGGTTAATATACGAAGATATATGTTAAAGGAATATCTACAAGTTGAACTGTGTTTGCTACAACAGTAACAATGGACATGATCTCCTTTCCTGAGATCCTGACCACACACAGATATAGTAAACTGAGTTAAAATCTTCTCTAAGAAGCTGTATGTTCATTACCGGCTGTTGCGAGATGTTTTGGTGTTATTTTTACTGGACAAGATTAGACTAAAACCATTAAGTTTCTGTACTTACAAATATAAAATTTGGAACAAAAATATTTTTTTAATGTATTATAATGATATAATTTTTCTGGTGTGTTTACTCCTTAGAAGGTGAATATAATATTTAACTGTTAAGAAAAAGAGAAATTCTTGCACTTTATACGCTAATTTTTCGTTTTTCTACGATGTCGACAGATGTGAGATAAATAATGCGAACGCATTAAATTATTATGACGATAAAACGGCAATCTTTGATTAAGTGTTGCTTGATTTTACAACTTTTTTTCAGACGAATGCTGGAAGAGTTACTAAACAATGCTCATGGCATATTCTACAGCCAGTTAGGTCTGAAATGACGTCTCTATCGACAGTACACAAGCCCACTTACCTTACCTTTGACTTTGAAGTGATATTCGGTATATTTATGAACGTTTAAACGTCTTACAAAACGTGAAAGATTGTTACATAAGTTAAAAACATTTTCGTAATACTTAGCACCTAATGAGTTTCAAATTGATTAACAAGCATGGCTATTGCTTAATGTATGTATTTATAAGTGTGATTTGTGAAGGAATCGGTGCTGTTATTTTCTGAATACAGTAACAATTTTATTTCTTAATTTTTGATGCCTAATTCAAACAGAAAGAACAACAATAAAACTTTATTTGTAGCACGTAATATTGTTATAAAACGTAACAATAATCTACTTCTACAATCGTCAACACGGAAACCATTTTGGCCATTCTTCTTGGAGAGCTTTTAGAGCGAACTTCAGGCGATATTAAATAGTTTTGAATACATTATGATGAGCAGGTTTATCCTTTGGATATTACTTCCTGTAACTGTACAAGCCTTTCCAGCTTACAGGTGCATGGAAAAATGGACGACGGCTCCACCTACTACGTCCACCGCCACCTCTCTAACCATGGACATCACACACAGCAACGGTCAGTCAGGCGACACTGATATTCAACACTCACGGGTGAGTATGTCATAACTTAACTGTCTGTATGTTACTCCAGAAGGTGCCAATATGTTTTAACTGTAGTCTACACTAACAGAAGTTGCGAGTTTTGTAATTACTTGTGTGTATGTGCGTGTGTGTGGTTTGTGTGTAAATATAAATACATATTACAAATGTCTATCACAAACATTCATTACTTATTAAATTTAGGGCATATATGATATGTTAAACCTAATAATATTGCTTTTTTAAAGAAAGTATGTATGCGTGCATAATGTTTGTAGTGTGTTCATTGACATAAATTTTCTCTGTGCATTGGCTGTGAATTTAAACAGAAAACTTTTCATTTTTAATTTTAAAGCGCACACTCATATGTTACAACATTAAAAGTTGTTGCTGAGTTTAGTTTCGTGAATTTACGCAGTTTGGATGGCATTATTTAAAGTGTTGTCATATGTCTCAATAGTTATAGCCTAGAAATTTACGAAAACAGTTAATTTTTTTCAATACATAATAAAATCGTAGTTATCATCATATGAATTTCTACTTCTAAAGGACGTTCGTTTCCTGCAAGTGATATGGATGCATTTTTGTAACTTTGTCTGCTATATCTTGATAACTTTCAACTACCTTTATATAGGCTAATTCTCTTTTCTACAATACATTCTATCCCAGTTACTTTATTCAAATTAATCTTTATTGTAATCAACTTATACTAATTTATTGTGTTATGTAACTGTGTCATTACGGCTTAATTTTGTAAATGCAAAAGTTTTCATGTTTTCGTCAAAATGAATGCCTTAATGTATATTATATTATATGTTATTGTATTCGAATTTAACAACTTATATAGGATCCCTGGTAATATTGACTAACTATGCGATCAAAGGAAGGCGAATAAATAGTTAAAATAAATTCCAAAGAATATATATTTTTGCAGACAGAAATTTTACCTATGTCTATAAATGTAAGCAGGACCTTTACCGCGGTTTAAGAGGAAGAGGTTTTGACACTGCGTGTGCTCTCCAACAAGAGAAAGTGACGTACTTTTTTTCGCCGAGCGCTAGTAGTCATTTAGTGGAAGATTTGCCATGTTTACATCTGGCGAAGTTATAATTTTTACAATTATTTGTGTGAGACGATGTTAATATGGGAAGCTGATATTTTACATATATGTTTCGAATCCATAAATGCATTGACATATGTATAACTATTGACATAAGTCGTCTGAAAAAAAATTATGTACTATTGTTTGAGTAAACACATTCTAACAAAGTCTACTCTTTCCTACGATATATAATTTTAGAATCGTTGTAATGTGTGTCTACATATAAAAATATTGGAAAACTAAATTTATGGTCGAAAATATGTTCTAATACAAATTGCACGTATATTATGTGGCTTTTCAGTTTTTATTCTATAATACATACCATTCCGATGACAACACATTTAAAGCTGTGAACTATTGTAATGCCAAAGAGAAAACACGTCTAATCTTCCACTGCTAGTGCAGCGACAAAAAGGAGTCACATTTTATTCCACAGTGTCAAGACCTTACCTTCATAGACAGTGATAGTTACAAAGCGATAAACAAATTATGAACATAACCTGCGCTGGAAGCCAATTGTATCATAAGAATGTTTACAAAAGAGAAACTGGTAGTTATAAAGAACCTCAGTGGTAGGTATCGTGAGAGTACAGTGTTATAATATGTGTGTGGAGTAGAGATGTGTAGAAAGCAGTAGAGCAGTGTTGTGTTGACAATGTTACAGTCGCCCAACTGGCCGGTGCTGACGTATACAGTGACGCTTGTGGTGTTCATGGTCGTGTTGTTTCTGGTCCTGTTGTGGATGCTGGTGTACTTCTGTAGACTGCATGCACAAACATGGTAACTATGCCTACACTTACTGACATACTTACTGACCTCCTGCACACTGGGTTTTATATAGGCAAACTACACGTTGGATTGCTCAAAATAACAAGCTTTAGAATACGAAGAATAAATATAATGTAATTTTCTCACATCAGTACAAGGCACATGCACTGGAAAGGTTAATATTTTTACTGTAAGGTGCATATGATACACTGTAGTTCCAAGAAAAATACAATCACTAGGAATCGATAGTTTACTACTTTAGTATTCGCTCGTAAGTAATAGGTATAATAATTTAGAACTTGAAGTTCCTTTGGAGGAAAATTAGGAGACATTTGTACTGCATATTTTGCTCAATAAATTATTACCCATTCTTGCAAAGTATTCAAATGGTGACTTTTTTAATGGACGCCATTCGATTTGACGAACCACGAGGTGCTTGTTCCAGATAAATATTTGTTTTGAAAATTTAATATTGAAATCTCAATTTGGCATCCAGACGTATTTTTGAAATTACTTTAAAAACTATGAATACTTTCGTTTAGATCTAAATAAAATGAAACAAGACTGCGGCAGGACTTCTCACATAAACTGTTATCGTCGGAGACGAAAGAATTTAATACACGTATCGGGAGAATACATTTGTGTTGAGTCTTGCGACTTGTATACCATACGTAAGATATAATTTAATAAGGAGCAGAGATTGTAACATATCTGACGTTATGATGTTTATATGAAATATTAAAATTGTATTCACGCATTTTGGTAGGAATATTCAAATTAATTTATTTTCACAATAGGCAAAGTAAGACAGAGGTTTTTAAGATAGGCCTGTACAAATTTTTTGGCTGACGAACATTAGAGGTGGCTTATTTATTTATTTGTTGTAACGTCGTGTTGAGTGTGGGTGATTCAGTTTTGTGGGTTTGCTAACTGGGCTAAATTTTTTAAATGTGTGCTAAAAAAAAAGATTAATATAACGATCAATTAAATATTTCTCATCTACAATGTTCAATGCCCTTGTCCGATGATTTTTAGTACCCTTGTCTTACAAATTTTAACGACTGTGCACGACAATTTTCAGTGCCTCTGTCCTAAAATTTCAAGTTCCTCTGCTCTACCATTTCCAGTGCATCTGTCCTTCAATTTTCAGTAAATCTGCCTAACATTGTCAGCGCTTCTGCCCTAAAATTTCTAATTCCCTTTTACCTTCTCCACGATTTTTATGCTCCTGTCCCACAGTTTTTAGTGCACCTTCCATACTTCCCTATGAATTGTAGTGTCCCTGCCACACATTATTCTTAATGCAACTACCCTTTAGTTTTGTGTGCTCTACCCTATCTGCGTCTACATTTTTTGCGGTCCTACCCTACAGTTTTCTGTACCCCTCCCTACAACTTTCTGTACATTTGTTCCATGATATTCAATATCCTTTCTCAACATATAAGGTGAACCCACTCTACAATACTCTGTTTATCTGCTCCATGTTTTTCTGCCCCATGATTGTTTTTCATGTCCCTTCCCCACATGTTTAATGGTCCTACAACACAAATTTCTTCCCCTATCCTACTGTTGACTGTATCTCTACATTATTTTTAATGTCACTGCCTCGCATTTATAGTGCTCCTACTCTACAATGTTCTGCACCTATGTTCCAAAATGTTTAATTTCCATACCCAACAATTTTCACTGCTTCTGCCCTATAATTGCCAATGCTCCTACATGGTCAATTTCTGAACCTCTGCCCAACATATTTTGTTCCCTACGCCATGATATTCTGTATACCTACCCCACAATTTGTCGAAACTTTATTGACTAGCCTACTGTCGTATTTTCTTAAAATTAAGTCGTAACTATGAAATATCCTTTGGTGAAAGAGTTATGCAATATATTAAACTAAAAAACAGAAAAACAGAAAAAAATTGTGAATTTTGATATTCTATTTTTCGCGTACTCTTATGTACCTTCAATTACTGCCTTTTTGCACTTTTTTATGTAGTGCAGACGTGTTCGTACTTAATATTCTGCATAACCTTGTAGGGTAACTTTAATATTTGAATAGTAAACGAAAAATTATGTCAATTACCACAATACAATGCACGACATTTACTATTTACGATTTTGGTCCAGTTCCCACATGATTACAATTACTATAGGCGGTTCGGAATAAAGTGAGCACTCAAAAAAGCCCTGCAAAAGTTCTGTTTTCAGTCAATTCGTATCTTTCCGCGCGTAACGGCTAACAACGGGAAATGTTTAACCTCCCTGGACACATCACTTGATGCTTGCGCGTCTGAGATAAATTACGCAATCTGTATGAATCGATACTGTTTGATAAAAAAAAACTTTCATTAATTATATAAAATGCAATTATGTCGATTTTATTTGATTTTGATTCTGTATTACTATATTTAAATAGGAAAATACACGGAACTATTTTCCGTAATTTCGCTGCCAACCATACAAGCAGTAACGCAGCTAGAGTTAATGCAGACTTATATGCAGTAATGTCTAGTGATATTTTTCAAAGGTTAAATATTTAGTGCTCACTTTATCCCGAATGACCTATATCATAATCATCAGCATAATCTTATGATTTCTTCGGACATTGCCTGGGAAAAGCACCTTATGTGCAGAAAAACAAAACTTTTCGACGAAATCGAAACGCAGCATACAAATGACAGAACATAATGATCGATGTATTTGAAGAAAGACCAACAAGAATATAAATGTCGTTTCGATAAAGTTTATATGTTTATATGAATAAGGTGGCGGGGAAAATTAGAAAACCCCGAGAAAACCAGCGAACCGTAGACGTCGTCCGACACCATTTCTGTTTGCGAAAATCTGGGAACCGACCCTCCGGGAATCGGACCCGGGTCGCCAATTGTTAGACTTTTTTTCATATTTTTTTAAGACCTATTTTAACCAAATTACATATTTTAGAATTAACAATACGAGCCTTGTTTTCTGATGAATCATTTTACGTAGATCTGGCAAGAGAGCACTGCATGAGTAAACGAACATGTTGTGCCACGATTTTTGGCATAATCATTAGTTCAAACTAGTTCGTCTGGTTGAATCATATTCCTTATTTTAAAGGCATTTATTGATTTATTTTCACAATTTCCGCCTTTTTTGAAGATAAAAAAGGAATGTATAAAATTTTTATTTTTTACACTTGAATTAGTCCTTATCGTACTAATTATTCAGGTAAATAATATGATAAAGATAATCCAAGTTACTAAATGTTTTTAATGACTCTTATGGCAGTTTTATGGCTTTATGTATAAAATTACCTCAAAACTGTAGAAAAAATACAAGTTTGTAATGCTGGTAACTTCTTGTTTTTAAAAACTTTAGTCTTCAAGTTATGAATTTGACACAAGATTCTCTTTCAAAGTGATCACACAGAATATATTAATGTTACGATACACAGAAAACCTTATTAAGAAATATGATATAAGTCTGTATCATTTTGTAGTTTAGGCCTACATGGTCACAGTTTTCAGAACTAAACACAAGAATTATGAACGGGTGAGTATTTTAAGAAAGTGGAACTTTTCAGTAATATTTCATCGAATAATTCAACTATTTTTACTTATGGATTGTACTGACTTTGTTACAAAAGCACGTTTATTTTTAAACCTTTATTTCGTGTTATAATAATTCAGATTTATATACACGAGAATATAATAGAGACACTAAAACATTGCTAGTGAGAGGCTTCCCTCACATCATTCTACTAATAAAACCACTTTGTGAATATATTTTCCATGTATGATAAAACCGGTTTTATGATAATGATAATAGTATTATATTAAAATTTTTTTTTGCAAATTGCATAATAAACTTAAGATTTATGTGGAATCATTATCGCTAATTAAGGTAGCTGCTTGTTTCTCTGAGAGGAGATTTATAAATTTCATACACTGTGGCTAAATGTTATTACAGCTGAAAGTTTTAAAAATGTTATTACTATTAAAACGGTATACTAAAAAAAGTACGCAGTTTTTTTATGATTTTCAATTGGATATAAGTAAGTCTTAACATAATGACGTAGACAGCAAAATTTACAATCTCTAATTTTAGAATAAGCAAAACAATAAGAAATATAAAATATAGGCATTATGTTTACTTAAACATAATTTAAAGTAGGAGAGTTGATATGTGTAAATAAATTTATAAAATTATTATAATTACTATTCACACAATTTTAATAGTAATTTTATCTCTCTTTGTTTCAGGTCAGAAACCACACGTATGAGATATTATTTCAAGAGGATTCGTCGGATTGGAGCAGGAATGTTTGGTATAGTTTATTTAGTCAAGAAACATGACGGTCAGTTATACGCAATGAAGGAACAAAGGTTTAACCATTTTAGTCAGCTCGAGCTACAGGTACTGCAAAAAGTTGTGGGATTGCTCTACCAAAATCAGTTGTACGAACATTACTTTGGATCTTCAACATTGTATTTAGTTTTAGAGTATTCAAAATTTGGAACACTTAATAATAGGATTTACGATGATAGCTTTAGCTTTAGCGTAGACATGGTAAGGAAAGTTATGGCAGAGTTGATCGTAGCAATCGAAGAACTACGCAGGGCAGGTTTTAACCATATGGACATTCACCCTGGCAATATTTTAATTCGACATGACGGTCATATTGCCTTAATAGATTACGGTCTTGCTAATGAAATTGGTGTCACAGATTATAAAAATATTATTCAAAGTCAATTAATTTTACTTTATTTAATAAATGAATTGGACCATAAAGTTGAGGACTGTTCATCGGCATATAAGTTTCAAAACGATATTCGGACTAATTTCTTTCTCGTGGAGCAAACTTCAATAGATGCATATTTATCTTATATACAAAATCATGAGTTTTTCAACAATATTGATTGGGAGAGGGTACGTAGGAGGGAAACAGATGGACCATTCATTGATTTCGTTTCCAAACGTCAGACGATTTAAAAAGTTTAAGTGTTGCCATGCACAAGTTTAATTACATACTTTCATTTATGCTTTTATCTTACTAAATTAGACTTTTGTAATAGTTTTATTCATGACGACGAAGTCAATGAATGTTGATCTGATTCCTTATTTTCCTACGCTCTCTCTTCCAATCCTGACCTCTAATTATTTCTGTTTCCTTACGGTTGATGACAGACTTCATTTTTATGGTCATTTGCTATATGGTTGTTCAGAAAAATATTCTCTATCGTTAATACATTTCCTAAATCATATTTATTGACCGCAATTTAATGAAGGTAATATGGCGGGAGTTAAAATATTTTTAGCGGTGATGTATAGCTGCCTTCCTGCTCGGTGTCGTTCTTTCATTGCTGCAGTCAGTTCTGCCTCACCATGTATATTGTTACTAACAGCTGGTTCTAGTACAGCACTCCCACATCTTTATGTTGAGCAGTAGTATTGTGAAGGTGCTAGCCAACCACGCACATACAGTGAGGAGGGAGGACTGCTCATGGTTCTCGTCCAACCTCCGATATGGCACAGCTCGATATCTCCTGGTCTATACTATCACATGTTTTGGGCTCTTCTGTATCTTGTGAGTCTCATCATTTTTTGCGTTATTGTTTACTGTTATGCTATTGTTCCTTTATTGTGTATGACCCTTTTATCAATGATTTTACATTTGGGTAGTTTATTTTTATTTTTTATTTTTTTCAAAATTTTAATTGAGACCTGACGTTTCGATTATTTTTGTCTCATTCGACGGATCCTCTGAAACAATACTTCATTTCGTCCCGATGTATGCATAACACCTGCAACAAGGGGACAGTTACTATCGATACATCAATGTGTGGCGACGACTGCTCAGTATCACACAGCAGTAGATAGGCGGAGCAGAGTATATGAATCTCGGCGACTGAAGTTCACTCAGGAAGCCTATGGAGACCACTCGGTGGCAGTTGTGCGGTTGCAAGCAGGAGTAGTGCAGACACGTAGTGACGCCGAATCAAAGACCTCCGCCACTAACCTGGCAAAGGATGGTCGTGTAGGTGTGTCGTCCCATAGACA
>PNEQ01022779.1:0-18686 GCA_003012365.1 Medauroidea extradentata
TTGTTATTATTTTCATTTATTATCTGTTTGTTCCTTGTTTCTATTTGACCCGATTCCATTTTGGAATTTCTTGTTGTGTATGTATCTTGCTGACTAAAGCATACTCTGCTTATATTATGGTTTTCTTTTATTTGTATAGTTTTCTTTGACAGTCGTTCAATTTGCAATGGAGTACGTCCAAGAAACTGAATCCAGTCATTGAATTTTTTAATGCTGCTATTGATGGTAACGAATTTCAAGCAGGATTCACAAGACGCAAAATGTGATTAGTGCGAAATAATGTACGTAAAATCTAGTACAATTAAAATGCCACTCGAATTTAACTCCGACCGTTCTTACACACATCTACAGCACAATATTCTGTCTTGCTTAAAAAATATCTTATAGCCATTGTAGGTACCAAACATCCGTTATTTCATAAGTTAAGATAAGTTCGACGTTTGTATCAACTCCGCAAAGAAATCCCGTCAAATATGTATGTATTTATTTAGAAATTTTTTAAAAATAATTAGTGATAAATACATGCGTGAAAAAAAATAATAAAGAAGAGTAGCCACTTATTTAACCATTTTTAATTTCCCTCAATTTCTGTACGCACAGTTCTAGGGACCCAAACATTCGCGTTTTGATTTGAGAACAAACTAGACTGCAAACAACTGCAGGTTCATGTAACTTTCTCAGTTGGACCTAGACAAATACGACACCTCCTGGAAGGCGCTAAGTCAGTAATATAGTAGCAGATAAATGCAGGTCCAGTCATGTGGTACGACTGTGTCAGCGAACAGCCAATAAGAAGCTGTTGTTTTCTTTAGTACACGCGTATTCTTGAAGGATAGTCTACAGGCCAGTGGACCCGCCAAGTTTTCCGGCCTCTACAATCACAGATTATGATATTTTTATAATTAGGACCTCTATTCGTAATGCATGCCACGAAACAGGTTAAGCATAATTAGATGCTCGGAATAGTTGATAATTAATTTGTGAAGACGTTTGATCTCAAACACCTGTATACATTAATTACTAGGGACAGGAATTTTTGGTGAAAAGATTTTTTCTCCACTTTGTTTCAGTGCCTTACGTGCGCACCTGCAGCTCAACTTCATGGGTATTGACAAGAGTCTGTTGTGCAGAGTTGTTATTCATTTGACTGTGCCAATCAGTATACGGATAACTGCGATACATCACGTCTGTGATTTGCGGGTTTAACCTCAAGACGCTGGGTGTTACGGCATCCAATCCCTGACCACAAAGCCGAGATGCAGGTGCGCACGTAAGGCACTAAAGTGCTGAAATAATCTTTCACGAAATTTCCTATCTCTATAAATTACTTTCGCGTTTGGGTCACTGTTACTGCAACTTTTCTTTGAGGTCTGCGAACCAATAATAGGCCTGCATGAAAACACTCACTAACTCTCACGCTACCTTGTCACATGTACAACTGGCCACTCACTGGAGCACCAGCCAATGAACAAGCTGTAGACAGAGTGTAGCCTACATAGGACTTTGGAGTCAAGCCTGGTCATTGATGTCGCGAAATTTCTGGGTCGTTAATAAAAGGTATTCAGAAAATACCGAAAGAAGCTATTATTTTTTATCGTGTGGATGTTTGACTGAAAAAAAAAATGTGAACAACCTTGCTAAATATTGGCAACAATATCATCGGAGGCCATCAAACAGCCTCCTGGCAGAGACGAAATCTCTGCGAGATATATGAAAAATGATTCCGAACAGTGTTGTTCCGATATTTTAGCATGAGAGTTTGCATGAAAAATCTCATACAATATTAAATAATGCATCGTTCAAATGTGACTAAAAAATGCGTTAAAATTTAATTCGGGCTTGAGTACAAATTGGGCAGTCCTCTAAAAAAAGTCGCTCGGTTTTCTCAGGTATTAAAGTACAAATATGATCTACAATGCTGAGCAAATAAAAGTAAAAGAAAGTATCTTTACCTTGTAACATAATCTCGTAGAAACGGCAGCCTGAGCCGTACGTGAAAGTGAAAAGAGAGCGCATCACATTACTACGGTGTGATAAAGCCGGATAAGATGAAACTCCCGAGAAGAAGATGGAGTTCGACGAATTCAATAAAAGCGTTCTGCGTCCAACGTTCTAGAAATATTATTCCGTGCAAAAATTCAATCAGGCTGTGTAAACTCCTTAGGACTATAAGAGTACAGATACTGTGTTTTAGGAAGATAGACACATTTTGGAGAATGGTAAAATCGACACTCAAATCTACAAAAGGTAAGCATTGTAGACAAACATTAACGGAGCGAAGTGCTATTGTTGCACGGCACGTCTGGTGTACTATTGTTTCGTATTACTACAGAATAATTTGAAAGCTACTATTGGGCAGTAACAATATTTTGTAACATGCGTCACAATGCAAGACAAATTCTGTAGTACAAATGGTGAAATGGCCATCTTATGTTAATTTTACAACCCGAAATGTCAACTTACGTAGCATGAAACATCTATAACAATAACTAAGTCGTGTCCTCAAAACGGTCAAATTTTACGGACGTCATATGAACTGATTATATCTATTTTGACTGTGGCAAAATGAAAATGGACATATGAAACCTGTATAGGCGAAAACTCCGTTCATACGCATTACATGGTGAAGACGTGCTGCCAACACGAAGGTTTGAAGAGTCACTCATAGGGAACCATAATAGTGGCTGGACAGACGGATATTGGTGATGAACTGGGTTTTTATTGAAGGAGCAGATTTAATTTACGATTCTAGGTCTCACTCATCGAAATACTACGATGAAATTTTTATTATAATTATTATTATCGATTCGGAAACATAAAAATGGATAATGTAGCTGCGGGACGTCATTTCAGCAGTCCTGTACAGTGTGCACTACTCCGCTGTGGAAACAGCAGCCCTCGCGCTATGAATCGTACGTCATGTTATTGCGAACTGTTGCGCAGAAATGGCGCGTTCACAGACCTATGTCCATATAATATTTATTTGTTCCTGTAGATGTGAGTACTGTTTCCCCAAAACATTGACATGCAATTTGACAACTACCTATATATCAACTACCACTTACCGGGCCGGGCCGACAGTCCAAGTGGTGACTTTTATGGAGGCTAAACGTCAAAATGTGTGGTTCGTATAGAAGTGACATTTTAATAGTTGTTAACTTTATTTATAGGAAATTATGAAAGTAAATGTTTCAGGCTTAACTTTATTCGTCAGTATACGTAGCAATTATGGATGGAGAATATTTTCTCAATTTTCTGTCCTCCATGACTTGATTTTAAATTTCAGTTCATATTATTCTGGAATGAAATCAGTTTGTCTTAATTATAACGTGGAAATCAAGATGTCCTGAGATCCCCGATATCATGCATTACTACGGTTATCTCCGAGTGGTTGGTGATGCTCTGATTCAGAAGAATTTTCAAGGTATTGTAATAAAACTTAACACTATAAGACTACCTTCATGCAGTGAAACTAAAAATCACAGGTAAAGTGTACATGACCTATACTGTAAACAAAACATGACTTTGATTTTGTTTTTTGTCTGACACTCCTATTTACAAACTAAGTCCTTGAAGAGGTGACGGTGTACGCATGTGTAAGAAACTATTATTGCTGTTTTTGCAAATGAAATGTTTTTATTCTCTGACCGAACCAGAACTTATTTGTTCTAAGTATAACACGCAAATACACAGTTTCGTTTAAACAGAGCTGTCCTTTTTCGAATTTTGCATTCTGTGATAGATACTGTAATGTATATGATCAGTTTAGTTGCTTTAAAGCTATCATATTTAATGAACTCTAGATGTAAAATTTTCTAAGCGGTACGATAAGTTTAGTAAAATAAACGGTTTCACACTTGTAAGCATGTTGCATACAACAGTTCATTAATGACGTTATTGTGTGCAGAAATATTCAGTTTCGGACTGGTGTCTTCAAAAATAACGCCCGATATATACACATACATAGAAAGCAAACGAAAAGCGTTTACAACAACAGTACACATCCGCGTGCAACTCTTCGAGATGAGCAATTTGATGTAGGGCACTTGTGATATATAAGGTAAGGAAATATCAGTAAATTGCTCGACAAACGTGTACTAAGATTTACGTACAGAGTGCTGCTGTGGGCCCGGTTGTAGCCTACCTGCGGGACAGATAAGGAAGATTCCTCGCCTGGCGCATGGACAGTGTTGAAACGTGTAGCGCGTATTATTTTTACGTGAAACCGCTTAACTAATTATTATTACGTTTATCTATGAAAATAACACACACTTCATACTATGCTTCTACGCTCTTAAAAATTCAGCATGCTTAGAAACGTGATTTTCGGGATTCTCAAAACGGCGAATTCAGTTGGTATTTTCCTGCAGCTGTAACTTCGAAAATACCAACTGAATTCGTAAAGTGCAAAGCAAGGGGCATGTGTTGGCCTTTACTTCATACCAGCCGAAAATAAAATCTTAGTGTCATCGCTTAGCGTCCCATAGGAAAAAGACTTGAAGGAAAAGCTTGCACGAAAGTTTGGTGCGCTGCGAATAAAGGCGATATGCTTCCCATCGAGCGTGGTACTCTGGCTCTTATCACTTCACTGTGTCCACGCGTCAAACGTGGAATTTTGACACAGGTGAAGACTCTTCTTAAGACAGTTTGTTAAAAAAGTAAAATCTGGCAGGAAACGTTAAGTAAGCGCATTTCTTTTAAACAGACGTGCGTCTCTTGGCACAAAACCACTGGCAGGTTACAAAAATCATAGGAAGTATGAGTGACCTACATGAAATTGCTCGTATCGAAACACTGGACACTGTTGTGTACTATTTATCGATTTTAACCTGGATTGACAGTATCTTGCAATACACAAGTAAAATTTTATCATTTCAAAGAAAAATGTTTAATAATACTCGTAAGCAAAATGCTGTTGTCTTAATCAGCAGTTAGCAAATAAGTGGTGGAAGGGTTTGAATTTTGTTCTTGGCTACTTGCTAACTGTTCGTTATGTTTTGATGTGCGAGGTAGTCTTCACGTCGAATAGATTAAATTTTACATCAAGTGTATTGGAAGTCGTGGACAAGTTACTTTCAGATTGTCAATGGGATACTAAGTGAATCTAGGTCACAAATGTCATCAAAATTTCCGTCCCTGGATTGGTTAAAATATGTAGGAAAATCCGTCAAAAGTATCTTATTTTCTTTTATGTGAAATACACGATCGAGTTAGCTGTTAGCTAAACTAGTTTCGTTTGATTTCACAGGTAACTTCCGTGGCAGTACTAACTGCTTATTATCTTTGTCACTGCGAGCAGACTACGAATTTTCTATCAAATGTTGTGATTTGCTAATCCGAAGATAATGTCTAATTAATTAGTGAAAACACAAGAAATCATCCATAGAATATATATATATGTGTGTGTGTGTATGTATGTATGTATGTATGTATGTATGTATATATATATGTATGTATGTATGTATATATATATATATACATATATATATATATATATATATATATATATATATATATATATATATATATATATATATACACATGAAATCCTTTATATGAAATTCTGAAAGCAAGAAAAAGTTTAGAAGAAATTTAAATTTTTTGTATTTATGTTATAAGATAATTCGTATTACAGTTAGCTTGTACTACTTAAAAGCGTGACATTGATTTTGTTATATTTGTAGTTTTTATAGTGTTTATTTGGTGTAAATTTAATCTGCTGAAATGGAATGTTTAAACGAGGCCAGGCCACAATGATTCGCACGAAGCAGACTGCCCGCAAGCCGACTGGAAGTAAAACCCTTCCCAAGCAGCTCGCCACTATGGTAGATCACTAAGAGCGCGCCTGCTACTGGAGGAGTAAAGAAGCCACATCGCTACAGGCCTGCCACCGTCGCTCTGAGAGAAATCAGGCGATGTCAGAAGAGCACCGAGCTACTCATTCGTAAGCTGCCTTTCCAGCGTTTGGTGCGAGAAATCGCCCAGGACTCCAAGACGGATCTGCGTTTCCATAGTTCGGTTGTGATGACACTTCAGGAGGCGAACGAGACATACCTGGTGGGACTGTTTGAGGACACCA
Organism: Medauroidea extradentata; assembly: GCA_003012365.1. Lineage (NCBI taxonomy): Eukaryota > Metazoa > Arthropoda > Insecta > Phasmatodea > Phasmatidae > Medauroidea > Medauroidea extradentata. The sequence continues at coordinate 6,080 of PNEQ01022779.1, forward strand.
ATCTGTGTGTCATTCACGCAGAGAGGGCCCCCATCATTCCCACGGACATCCAGCTGGCTCATCGATTCCACGGGGAGCGTGCCTAAGCGCCCCGCTGCTTGCATAATTCTTTGAATGAATTTTTTTTGTCGTCTCTCATGGGGTATTGAAATGGTTATTGACTCTGCTGTAAGGTGGGGACCGCGGTGTTCGAGCGGTTGGATTCCACAGAGGCTATCCGGGTTCGATCCTCGGCGGATTCAGCCCGGACTTTTCTCATTTGGGAAGTGGCTGGCGCGTTTTCTCGGGGAACTCCCGTTTCCCCCGCCTTTCTCATTCCGTCAATTCTCAATTGTAGGGCTTCATTTTATGTCATCAGTATACGCAGAAGCCTACGGGTGTCCAGTCAAAATTCTGTACTTAGGGTACGAAACCCCCCCCCCCCTCACCCAGGGTACCAACCCATACGCTATTTATTTAGTGGGAATGTGGTGGGGGTCTGGTTATTGTGCAAGGAGCTCTTGCCCTTGTGCCGGGTTCGCTGACTACTTGCAAAAAGTAGACTGATTTCCGAAGGTGAGTCATCTGTCCTAGCAAGGTGAATAGTATTTCGCCATTCAGAAAGGGCTATTAGTTGTGAAATTCAGTGCCCGGGTGTTGGCCACATCGGAGTTACTGGTCGGAGCTTTGCTGACTTGGCAGAAGGGTTCGCAGCGAGGGCGTCGTCGGACGCCATGTTGAAAGAGTTGTTCGTGGTCTACATTCACGTTAGGACGTGTGGTCGGGACCCGGGGTTGTGAGGAGGACCTCGGGAGTGTTGAGATGTAGTTTCTGGTCGGAAGAGGCAGCCCTTTCTCTCAAGGGCTAGGATGTTCGTAGTGTGCTTGTTTAGCTAGAAATTAGTGTAATTGAAGTGTTGTCGTCGACAGAGAAGCCTGGTTCGAGGGCTGGGATGGAGCAGGGGATTGGTCACCCTGACTGACTGTAGAGGACCGATGCCGGTAAATCATAAGTATTCCGCCTGTAATGGCCTTAGTTATGGTAATTTGAAGTTTTTTTAAGGCAGAAAAAGAAAGGAAACGATAAACATAATTTTAAATCGAATTATTAAAGTGTAAATTTATCCGAGAGAGTGCGCGAGTTGTTATTTGCTTACTTTAGATGTACGTTTCAGTCATATCCGTACATTCTCTTTTGGGAGGCAATCGAAAACAATTTTTATGTAAGAAACAGTTCTCATTTTATTTATAAGCAAAGAAACGGTTAGAATATTTATCTAAACTGTTGTGATAAAAAATTGACTGCTAATAACGCTTCTTTACTATTTCAAATGAATTTTCACGCAAGTAATGACTGGCTCGTACACTTCTCGAAAGACCTTTCTGTCTGTGTGTGTGTCTATACGTGTGTATGTGGTACGTGTGTGTATGTGTATATGACTGTGTATCTGTGTTTATCCCTCCCAAATTTTTTTGAACCAGTGGACTGAATTTCATCAAACTTTGTAAACATACAGTACTTAGCAACCTGACATGACTTTTATATACTTCGTTTACGCCTTTTTTATATTATCAAAATGACGGCCTTTTTAGCATTTTTAGACCAAGCTAGAATCTAAGATACCATATTTTAGAATATCGTCAAACTTGGTAACAGATAGGCTACTACACATAAATCTGATTTGACTTTTTGTATTTCGTTAATTTTGCGTTTATATTTCAAAATGACTGCCATTTTCAGAAGTTCATCAAACTTGGTACACGTAAATTACATGCAAAGCAGACTTGACTCTTGTGTATTTCATTTATTCTGTGATCGTACTTTCAAAATAGCGGCTGTTTGTACATTTTTAGCATAGTACGGCACATATTAGGAAATATTTTTTCAGAATCTCACCAGTCTTGGAACACATATACTACATAAAAACCTGACTTGTCTTACGCATATTTCGTTCATCCTGCATTCACATTTTAAAAATGGCTGCCATTTTTATGTTTTACCATAATATTACATAATTATAGCCATTTTATATTACTTTTGCATAATATGCCGTATGTGTTAAGACATTTTTTTAGGAATGTCACCAAACTTGGAACCCATATACTCCCACAAAGCCGGCTTGAGTTCTCTGTATTTCGTAATCACGTGTTAATATTTTTATAATGGTGACCACGTCATGTTTATTGCGTAGTATGTCATGTTTGGGGAAATATTTTTCCGAAGTTCATTAATTTCGGCATGAAAATTCTCAGTTAGTTGACTGGACTTTGGTGTATTTCGTTCATCCTTTGTTAATACTTTGAAATATACGGCCATTTTTTATTTTTACGATAGGAAGTCATCTCAGGAAATTTTTTTCTCATTTTAATCAAACTGGGTACGGATATATTGCTTAGTAAGCTGACTTATTTTTTGTAAATATCTTTTATCATGCATCTTAATTAATACTATTATTCAATATTCCTAGATGTACGTAAATGGTTTACATCTTCAGGGTTAATTTGCACCCCCTTTGAGGAAAGTACGCTTATTAGTTATATTGGTAACTTCTTGTTTTATTTGTGGTCACTTCGGCTATACATGCCCTTGAACAACACAAGGTCTTGGCAGTGGTACATGGGAGAAAGAGGGAAGGAGTCGGCCATGGGCAGGAATCATCCTAGCATTTGTCTGAAGTGATTTCGGAAAACCCTGGAAAACCGACATCAGGACGGCTGTAGCCGTGAATCGAACACGAGTCTAAAGTAATTGGAGGCTTGTGCTTTACCACTGCTCTACCTAGTTCAGTTTACAGGTAGGTGAAAGATTGTCGCGAACTATGGCGAGGTAATGTCGCTAGCTTTCAGTAAAGTTTCCATTGTTGTACCGAGAAAAGAAATCCGTGAACTGTGTGTTTACAGGTCACCGGTAGTTTTGATTTTTGTGTTTCCGTTGTCATATTCTTGTAAATAATGCATGCTTCCTTGAAACCGAGAGAAACATTTACAGATAATAATAAATATCGCCTAAGTTATTGTGTAACTTTGTCTTAATTCACAACATGATGTGCACTGGTATGTAAAAACCGGCTTTTCTTTATTAATTATAATGTGTCGTCATTTGACTAGTAGGGACAGATGAGCAAAAATTTTACACGTTTTCCTTATTGAATTGACTTCATTGTGTTGTGATCCTAAGCGTTTGGACACAGGAGACGTATGGCATTTAAAAATAATTTGGTTCAAAGTTGTTAATCTTGGTACGAAAAAAATGCCATAGGATCATCATACCAACATTTTGAAGCTAAGTCTCAATAAATCTTCACGAAACCAGACTTATTTAAAGCGCACTATATCACAAACAAAATTTTATTGAAAGATGGTTATAATCATGTTTTAGGATAACTGCCGATGTTTCATAACTATGAGAATGGTACGTAACAAAAATGAACATTGTTTAAAGTTCCACTTTATAATCTAATGTAACACATCGCTACCAGTACAAGCACAATAAATTAAAATCTCACCAGCAAACGAAGATACATAACAATAATATTAATAATAAGAATAATAACATAGTTTAAATTTCATAGCAGAATGCATATGATTAAATTTGTATTATACAAGACTGAATAAATAGCTTGAAAAATTTTACTATTGTGTGTTAGTTAATGTGCGTGTTTACAAATTACAAAGTTAAATAAAAATAACGTTACTAACATTTTCCGACTACTAATGCTTTTTATAAGCATATGGTTAGTTTAGAAAAAATGGAATGATTTTCAGTTCCTTCACACCTCACCTAGCCGAATATTTGATGCCGTCAACCATGGATAAATAAATAAGTATGAAGAGGAGGATACCCGTGTGCCTCGGATCCTTGCAGGCATGCTTATTACTGGGTGCCTGCAGGCGTCTGTTTGCCTCAGAGAACCACACTGAATGAGGCCCTACAATGGAGAAGTGATGGAATGAGAAGGGTGGGGGAAACGGAAGATCACCGAGAAAACCGCTTACCAGCGACATAGTCCGGCACTATTCCCAAGTGCGAAAATCGTGGAACCGATTTCGCCGGGGATGGAACTCGCATCACCTTGGTTGGAGGTGAGTGGTCGAACCACTCGGCTGATGCAGCCATGGGTGTATGAATTTAACTTCTACAGTTTTTTATTAGTGAATCGTACGTAGACGAAAACGAATCAAGTTTAAGTACCTTCTTGTAATCACTGAAAAGGAACACAGGGACAAGTACGATTAGTCGATAAAATAATCAGAAGAGGGAAATACATTTTTTTTTTTTTTGGATATGAAAGGACATGTTTCGAACTATTTGTTAACAAAACGTTTATAAACCAACATGTTGGCTAACATTTGTAAACTACATCAAGGTACTAATGAGGTGGCCAATACTGAGCCCGTATACACAGATTCTGAAAGTTATGACTAAAAGGTTTGATGTTGTCAAACATAAATATTAATTTTACAATGTATTTCCTTAGATACTTGTTGCATGCTAACGATACTTTTTGTAAGACTATAGTAAAACAGAGACATTTCCTCAACGCATTACCATGGAATGTGTAAAGATTATAATATGTGTTTGAACGTACACGTACTGTAAAATTTTACATATCTACGGAATATTGGAAATTTATTTGGTAAGCATTTCCCCTGAGAACAAGAATTATAAAAATTACTCCCTGATGCATTTGCTTTTGATATAGTTTATGATAATGATATCCTGAATACAAGTCAGCAGCATACACTGACACAAGACCGAATATTTTGGATCACCGACGAAAGAATTTTTTCAGACCCCCAAAAAGATCATAAATTAGACGAAGTATTGTTTATTTCAATTTCAATAGGGTGCAACTTTCCCATAAAATTTCCCCCGCGCTTTTAAATATTTCTGTCGTATGTCTTGTTTCTCTGTGTAATTATACATTTTCGAACAAAACAAGTATGATTCAACGTACTTCATTTTCTTTCTTGATGGTACGACAATGCGTGGTTTTATATTAAGCCGAAAATTATAGTTTTTTCACCAAATATTAAAATTTATTTCACGGTCTTTTTTTCGAACACGTATCGGCTGTTCATTTATCAATTTACGTATACCTTACAACTATTGTTTCATTCGTGGTTGCCTTAATAAGCTCTGGTTAATATCGGTTTTGTACTTTTATTCTAAACGATTTATGTTGCTTAGTAATTAATTATTATTGGTTGACCCGGAAATAGATGATCTGTTTACACCGTGATGTCTGTTCATGTCACAACAATAAATCGTTTGCTGCCATATATACATGTTACTATTATTATTTTTTTTTTAATTACAATACTCAGGTTGTGCATACAGTGAATTTGTTTGGCATGGAAAGGATATTCTAAAACATGAAACCATTTATGTCTATTTGGTTGCTCATGCCATTAATTTGTTCGGTATGGTTAACTTACTATGAAACTTATTGATATACTCGCCAGCATGTCCCGATGATATAAAATCTGCGTGCGATTCTCGTATTTTACTTATATTATTTTAACTGTAAATGAAAATAATATTACCAAGTTATTTTATCGTTTGCAAATTTCCTTAGCAACATGCTTTGTTATGTTCATAGATAAAAGGCAAAAATAACAGAAAAATTACAGCTGTTCATTTGTAAGATGTTGAAGTTACGCAGTAGGGAACCATCGCGCAAATTCATTTAAGATAATATTATCATGTAGAAAAAAGTTTCGAAACATTTCCCTAAAATAACTACCATATAAGCATGATATTCAAAGAGCAATAAAATCCCAAAAATAACTTCTTTTGTATCATCTCTCACTGAATGCCAAAACGATGCGTAAACGCATACCTGTCAGAGTATTAACTGTGTTGATGCGCGCCATTGTCATACAGATGTCAGTAAGATATTTGTCTCGTAAAAAGTTGTACTGATGACAATTTTCTACTCGACTAAGAACACATATTTGCAAAAAGAGTTGAAATGCAGGTAATCTTCACGTACCAGTCTAGTCATTCAACATCTCCACCACTGAACACAATGTAACAAATCAACACCGACAGTTCAACTTATATCAGTTCGCTTGTAAGTTCCTGGAATTTTTTTATTCATTCACCTGGCCTCTTGAAGACTGGCGACAAATAAGTCAGCGTTTTACTGTCGCGTAAAAAAAGCGATCATACTGACATATTTTATATTGATATTAAAATGCAAGAAGTATTATAATTAATATACAAGCTTTCATTCGTGTCGTTTGTAAACGAAATCATCACAGAAATAAAAAATACATAAATTGTGAAATACAGTAGTAAATCTTATTTATAACAAAGGTTCTTACTCAAAACCTTTTGCTTAAATGAAAAACTTGGAAATGACAAAGCAGGTGACGATTTTAGTTACACTAGTAATTATTTTCAATGAAAAATTGTATTTACCATGGTTCTCGAGCAGTCAGCAAGAGACTATAAAAGGATAAATTAGGACAGTCGGCAGTTGTTATGATAATGTTTTAACAGTTAAAAAAATCGTACTGTATGTATTCACATTACTGAATAAATTATTGAGCACACTTCGTATGTTACGGTTTGTCATTAAATTTTGGCTACAGTTTACAGAAAATATTTAGTCATGATAACAAATTGTTATAATGCATACGTTAATTTCATCCTACTGAAAAGTTTTGGCAAACTGTGAATAATGCCATGATAAATGATTTGTCTCTTTGGGATCATGAATGTTGTTTTGAAAACAAACTCGTCATATTCCATAGTGGTTTTCTATTTCTTCCATTTAAGTGAGCTCAAACCACAAAGACAAAAATACCAATACTATATGGCGCGGCAGAAATTTCTCCGGCGTTTGTGGCGTAAATAACAATGCAATGGTAAAAGTTCATTTACTACAGGTTACTGTCTGCAGTATAAGCTAAATGACATGGTTCCACGGAATGTTTCCAGACTAAACCGTTTTTTATCACGTATGCCATTGCCAGAAAATGTTACCGTGTTGCAGGAAAATCCCTACAGTAAAAACAAAAACAAATGAAGAAAAGCCACAGTATAAGCTGTAGTCAAAAAACACGTAACACACACACACAAGTCCGGAAAGAAATGTAGTCATATCCCGAGAGACGACACGAATACAAGAAAAAAATTGGAAAATAAAAGCACACATTAATTACAGAACGGAATTCAGTAATATAGAGAAAAAGTCACAATAAGAACCAAAGGACAATAAAATAAAAACAACAAATTAGTTACAGCTAGTACTGGCTTTTCTTTATTTGTTTTTATTTAATTGTGGTAATTTTCTGCAACACCGCAGCATTCGCTCGCAATTAGTACGTAAAAAAAACTGTTTGGTGTGTAATACCAACCCACTGCAGGAATCGTTCAAATGGATGTTACCACTGACACACACACAGCAAATATATGAATGAATGCACTAACGTAGACGTTTACAATGCGTCTGATCTACTTAAGTGTTATTCCGTAACGAGCACATTCCTCTGATCTCAAACCTTGTGATTTCATGAAGGCGAAAGTCTTCCAAAAAGTCGTGAAAACTGGACGACCTACAAGTTACCGTCAGTCGCGAAATAGCGGCAATACTGCCAGGCATAACCACGCGAGTAATACAGACAGAAATGCAATTAAACGGACGGTTGCTATTTATAGAGGACATATTTTTCAAAACCACAGGACGGTGTATGGTCATGTAACGTGATTCACTGAATTTCTTATTCAATATTTGAAATAAAATATATAATACATTTTAGCGTTGTTTTATTTACGTCACAAGTATGAGCGATATTTACGTCACAGCCATCTATACATTATGAAAATAAAGACCTCTGTTTGGGACGTATGTGTTTTTACACCATTCATACGATTGCGCTGAAAATTTGGTGAGTTGTGAGTGCGACTGGGAAGGTTTACACACACACACACACACACACACACACATATATATATATATATATATATATATATATATATATATATATATATATATATATATATATATATATATATATATATGTGTGTGTGTGTGTGTGTAAAAAGGGGAGGGGGGTTGAGGGAGCAGAGGGTAGGACGTGGTACCAAAAATATTAGTAAAAAATTTTAGTTTAATTTTAATATGTTTCTAATACAGTTATTAATTACTAGTGGCCCTTAACATAATTTTGCACCAATTAGATTTTTCAATTTTTTGTACAAAATTAAAGTTTTCTTCACAATAATTTATTACTTTTATTACTAATAGTGTAAACATTACTGACTATATGAAATTTGAAGTGCCGAAAAATTTTTGGCAAAAGCTTTTATTAAAAACTTTTCTCATTTCAAAATTTTAAAAAAAATATTTTTTGTACATAATATATTGAAATTAGTAACACACATTTTTACGATACATGTTTTTTACGAATTACTTAAAATATTTGGGAGAATTTAGACTGAACTTTTGCACAACTCAGATAGGCAATAAATTAAAAACCACTCAAACAATGTCATGGTCAATACCTAGTACTGTTTTTAATTTAATATAACGCGTCCTGCAACAATGACATCTTAAGCCGTTTATGTTTAATATATTAGACCCACCAACCAAAGAAACCTTAATGATAATACATAATTCTAGTAAGACCTATAGTTTGTGGAATATTCAGCCGCGGAAAATAAGCTTTAGAGAGTAATGAAGGACCTGAACTGGGTATACACACGTGTAATGTAAATGTTGGTAAGTGCCAGACAATTGTATCTTATTTTCAGTTTTTAAGCCATAACATGTATTAAAATTGTAATATTAAAATTTTCTCTTCAACAAAGCATAGGGTATATTCTTGGTAAACTGCTTGACAAAAAATAATACTGGAATCCTTAACTAATTTGTCATGCAGAATTATTGCAAGAGAATCCTTGAAAGTTAACTTATAACCTCTTGCAATGATTCTGCATGGCAAATTAATGAATTAGTCCATTATTACTCATGTCAAGCACTTTACCAAGAATATATCCAATACTTTGTCGAAGAGAAAAGTTTGATAATACTATTTGAATAAATGTTAAAGTTAAAAAAACTGAAAATACAGTAAAATTGTCTAACACTCCCCAAGGAATCATTTTCACGCATTTGGAAGTTTTCGAATACCATTAATTATATTTTCTCAAGATCATTAAGAGTGCAGCCTGGGCAGGAGACCACTGTAAGTGTGGCATCAGCAGTTTGAGTACTGTTTCTCATTTTATCTCTCCAGTAGTTGGATGTATTTGTTTAAATAAAACAGAAGTACATTTGATGAAACTTAGAGGAACAGCTCTCAGAAATGGATTGACTGAGAACACTCGTATCACACAATTAAGATTTTATCAATACATGTGGTACTGCAGCAGAAAAATCAAATATTTGAAATTAATTATGATCTTTACTTGTTATTTTGGAAAGACATAGTTTACATTTGCTATCGGCGATGTGATGTAATTTTATAAATAATACTCGTTATCTCAAACAGACAAGATCACAGGTTTACTGCCATAATCCTGTTATCAGTCGAAGCCCCTGAGCTTCCACCAGCATCAAAGTAATTTAATAAATCCCTTGAAGATAGCTCACATTTGAGAGATTGCTATGATTGCAGAGATTCAAGAAAATTGTATCGTCTTTGTGTGCTTTTGATTCACTGTATTGTTTTGCATTTTTGGGGTACGAATTATGTATTTGCAAAATATCTAACAATCTTAATAAAGAAAAAGAGGAAAATCTGCTGCAATATATCGCTCTGCATTTGTGAGAAAACGTTTATACGAGCGTGATTTTCAAACTTCTGTGTCTTCATTTCGGGAACTTGAAAGAATATTGAGGTGAAAAACGTCATGTTTCATAGGACTAGCTTCTGCACTTCTTATCCATAGATTTAATATAAAACAGGTAAATACCCAAAATGATGCAAAGTTCCCGAATATTATTTTTCAAGTGAAACAGTGAATTTATGCTTTAACAAAACAAATTATTTTCAGATTAAATTCTTGCACTCTCTGTATTAGAACTGTCGTCATTGATATCACGAACAAAACAATTCAATAAGGGGGTCAATTTATCACGTCGCTATATACCCAAACGAGTATACTAGGGGGAAAAATGCTTGAAGGATGTAAATGCTAAAAGAACTGGTGATTTTGTTTTAGAAAGCTTGCATTTAATTAGTTTATAGTACACTTTCTACAAATATCATTTTTTAATCCACAAAATTATTTCACCAGTTTTTAATAATAACTTTTGAACTTGTATGAACATTAATTAGAACGTTCCTACTAGACACAGTCTGTTCCAGTGTGACTACCAGAACAAACGATTCCCATTAGAACACACTGCCAGGTCACTGCAAGCTGTCGTTCAGGTAGCTAGCTATTTAAATGATGATGATGATAATAATAACGTTACTTTTTTTTTTAGTGAAATATTGCGGACATACGCCACTGGAGTGCAACGCCGTTTCAGAAAATCAAGGGGGAAAATCAAATAAAAACGACTGACGATAATTTTGCTGAATCGGCTGTAGTAGATACATACATAAATAACCAAGCCTGCAATATCCTAATGTCGACTACAGCTGATTCGACTTGTTTTTCTTGCCGTTTTTCTGATGTTTTCTTGGTTTTCTGAGACAACATAGTACTTCTGTTGCGTATGTCTGCCATAATTCACTAAATCGTTTAACCACATTGCAAGAATCATTCAAATACATTAACAATAACAGTAGTAATAAAACGTGTGAATAGTGCGTAATATGGACTTCGACGTTTCGATATGAGCCTCTTCACTCCTGACAAATTTCTTGGGATGAAATGTTTTGCATAGTTGAAAGCGAGCGTGGTGGAGCAGTCGTAAAACACTCGCATCTCATTCGGGAGGATCCGGGTTCGATCTCCAGCTCCGGCCATCCTGATTTCGGGATTCCAGGGTTTTCCGAAATCACTCCAGGCGAATGCTGGGATGGTTCCTTAAAGGCCCTAGACAACTCCTACCCTCTTTTCCACCGTGTACCTTTACCAAGGCATTGTGCTGTTTGAGGGCACGTAAAACTAAAATAAATAAATAAAAGGATGAAAAGGAATCTCCAAGGGATACAACCGGAACGTTTCCTAATGCAGGAATTCGTTTATATCTCGGCTGGTAACAGAGCTCAGGTCGCACGTCCACCGGCCAGTATACTGCCACTGAATAATCGTGGCCCTAGTTTTTCCGTGGCTGTAGAACTGTACCATCGTAACTGTCTGACTCAATTATACTATCTAACATCTTCACTCTCGTTGAACTGAGTATGGTTAGAAACATATTTCTATATCAGATTTTTATATTATTTTAGGCAAAAAATGAAAATAAACTACAGGAACGTTCTGGTGAACGTGAAAAATGCTACTACTATTATTTTACTAGAGAGTATAAAAAAGGCTATTGTGTTGAATTTATATATCAGCCGTTCATAAGATGAGGTATGTCAAACTGGGAGATAATGCTAAAATTTGTGTCAAGAAATATTTTGAATCGTTTCATGTTTTGTTCAGAACGTAGTCGAAAAAAAATTCAATAACAATATTTTTCCTAAAATTTTCGACGTTATGTTCACCAGACGGTAACATTATTTACAGATTTCAAAAGACACATTAGTTAAAATTTACGTCGTCGAAACGGACTGATAAATCATGAGATAATCTGTTGCGTATCCATAACCCGATCATGTCTCAAATTTTTACGTGACGCCCTTTAAAATAAATTGTGCTAGAATCTACCAATCACTTGCACCGAATAAGGTAGCCCGAATGGTTTAGCATGAAGTGCACGTATTCTGACGAAATGGATTTCTCTCTTGCGAGCAGATATATACGGCTTCAGAATTGAACTGCTGGGATTGAATCCGTCACAGCGCCTAAGGCTTTCAACAATGAACGGGCAGTGTGCTGGGAGAGATCGAAGACGATACCAATATCGTGGTTACAGAGAAAACTCTTATTGTCGTGCGTAGTGAATGTCAACCAGATACAACTTTTTACTACTTCAGTACACGTCCTTTTTACTACTTCAGTACACGTCCACGTATCTTATTAATAATGAAAGTGTATAATCGTTTCTTACATGATTTGATATTCTGTTTCGGTATATTTACTCCAGAAATTGAAAAAACCACCCGCCTTGTCTACGTGCATGTACGCATACACGGGACATAGGCGTTGGTTATTCAGCAAGTAAAGGCGAGAAATGTTTAAAATTCATTTGCATGTAAGTTTGGTAGTAGCTTTACAAAAACATATGTTTGCATAGTATACAGTCACATAACACTTAAGCGTATATATTTTTTTTGCTGATACGGTTTATAAGAGACGTCTGACGGTAGTTCTTGCGTACTAGTAAAGCAGGTTTCAAATCGTGTATGTTTTACGTGTATGTATATATATATATATATATATATATATATATATATATATATATATATATATATAAACTTCTCGTATTAGCTGACTGGAGAGTTGATGTTTCTTGCATTCTATTAAAGTGACATATTTAGAACCTTGTTTGAAAAGCAATTTTGAAGTGATAAGCAGATCATTTTTTTATTCAAAAATGCGTTACGAATACAAT
>PNEQ01022779.1:18786-31443 GCA_003012365.1 Medauroidea extradentata
AAAAACATATGTTTGCATAGTATACAGTCACATAACACTTAAGCGTATATATTTTTTTTGCTGATACGGTTTATAAGAGACGTCTGACGGTAGTTCTTGCGTACTAGTAAAGCAGGTTTCAAATCGTGTATGTTTTACGTGTATGTATATATATATATATATATATATATATATATATATATATATATATATATATATATATATATATATATATATATATATATACATATATGTATGTATATCTGAAGCAGAGTTAGTTTTGTAGGCATTGTCTAGGAGTTCATTTTCCCTTTACAGAATAAGTGGCTGAACCAGTTTTCTCATAGTGGCATTCCAAAGTGAAAATTTGTATGATTTTACTAATGCACACCGTGGAAACCAATAACTATATTGAAATGAAATTATTAAAAATGTAATACATAAAGTCAATCACAAAATGTTATTGTATTTCACAAAAAATCCGAAATTCGAGTTTTTAGTCACTATTAGTATTTTTTTTATATAATTTAAAAATAATTTGTAACGGGTTTTTTATAGGTACTTCAAACAGTAGCCCGTGACTTGTGGTTAAACTATGAATTATTTCGTTTCGTTATGTTCATTGGATTTTGGGGATGTATGACGTGAAAAACTGCAAATTTAGACTAGGAAATCCCATGATGAGAAAACTATCTGAACAAATTTTCTTGTAAGAAGAAAATGTGCTCCAGAATAACGTACACAAAACTAATACTATCATATATACAAATATAAAATTACGGGTTTTCCACACTTAAACAACCTTAAGGGGTTAGATTCCTGGTTTTATGCTTGCCTCCGGGAACTAATTTTTATGATTACATTTTGACGTTTAGAGAGTGTCAGTCATGACGTGCATCAGCACTTAATACATTTTTGTCAGTTTAAGTTTCTTGTGTTTTTAATGATTTCTGATGTGAGCCTGAACTCCCTAACTAAATAGTTGGTCCCTCATTACGATCTCCCAGATCAGAACAGTACTCATAAATAAACAAATCGGACAGTTAAATACCTTTTAGGATATTCTACATGGCTAATTTGGCTTTGTTTTTAAATTATTAATGTAATCGCTATGTTATTAACAAATTTGGCTAAATAAGAAAATAAGGAAACTACTGTCTTAAGTATTCAACTAATGATAATATAGCTACTTAAGTCACGAAACACAGAAAAAATTTTTATAAGTGGTAAGCAAAGCCTTCTTTTATAAAACAGTTAATTTCCAGAGCTGTGAGTGCATATATGTAGCTAACGCCACCGCTGTTCGGGTAGAAAAAAGTTATTGGCGGTGTTTGGAAAATAATTAAAAATATTACAGATTATGTTTCTCCGCCGATATCAATTATTTTCTACTCACTCAACTTACTCAATTTTCTCATTCAACTACCTTGAACAGAGTATAAAAAATCTTCCACTGGGTGAAAATACAATTTATACGATATAAAATAAGCTGTGGCTATGAAAAATTGTTTGATTTTTACCTTATCGCTATTTCAAAACACTTATATCAACGCAAAAACCATCAACGTTCAAACAAATATTGCTACCCCATATATAGTTCAGCCTTGGTAGATAAATAAAGGGAAGGGGGAGGAGGAGGAGGAAAGGGAGAAAGCGAGTTATAAAAATGAAAAACTGCCATGATATATTGCTGTGGTCAACCCGAGAGCAAGTCCATTGTCTTATCTCTGTGCACCTAGCTCGGCCCCAGCATTCAAGAACTCAAGACAGCTGAGAGGGGCGATTTTGATCCGTGTTTAAGGTGGCCGCCTGTCCTGGGAGCCGAGCGGTGTGCAGAGCATCGGGCGTTACCAGTTCAGTCAAAAGTGATGTGTGCTTAGGAATAGCATTTAAAGTTGTCTATGTTGCAAGTGTGTATACCCATGTCAGGTTCATCATTATTCATTAAAGAATATTTTTCTAGTGGCCTAAAATGAATGTTTTGCCCGTTCTTTTTAGGCACGGCAAACCTGGCGAGGAATTTTTCAAAAGACTAAGGCATGTACAATACACTTGTATCCTTAATATTAGGCTTACGTCCTAAAATGACAGGGCCACCTCGCCTCTGAATGTCTCGTAGAGGGGAGTTGTCGGCGAGAAGACTGCAAGCCAGTTCAATGATTTTTGTCTAGAGGCTATAGGGTAAGGCGCATGCGCGTGGAGTATCACCCTTACTGATTCCGCACTTTTCGGCCCGAGACACGCAAAATTTGTCCACCCATACAGCCACCTTAAGACCATGCTCTTTTATTTCTACTTTTTTTTAGCGATGTTGTTTTTTACGCCTACACGAAAGCAGATTTGTTTAAAATCGTCTTCTTCATGTTGGCTGGTTTTTTCAAGGTAGTATATACCATGGCTTTAGCAAATTATATAATTAATGAAATTCCGGTTAAATGCCTATTGGGTAGAAACCGTATAATTTATTGTTTTGAAAAAAAAAAAAAAGCTATCTCGGCAAAAACAATTTTAAACAACACTACCAAACAGATTTTGATATCTGCTATCTTTTAAGCTTAAAAAATAATTATCGCTAAAATATTAGAAACAAGACGGCACGGCCTTAAGGCCTCGCTGCTTAGTTTTGCAGTGGTTTCGAAAATAATTTTTTTTAACGCAAATTAATACATACATCAAAAATTAATTCCGACAGTTTTAACACTTATATATCATCGTTTGTATATGAATTCTTCTGATGTAGTAAACCAAACAGATATTTAGATTTTTGCACCTGAAATATCACATATTTTGTTGTCAAAATAAGCCAAAATGAAGCAAAATAATTTTATGCTAGCAAACGGTACATTATTAAAAAAACAAAACAACGCTGTGGCGAAATTGTGTATCGTATGACTGTACACAGTCTCAAATTTTTTCAAAGTACTTGGTTTAAAATATTCAAGTTATTTTCAATTGTTTGAAATAAATAAATATCTTGGCCACGTTGACGTCTTGTGCGCTAGTGAGTGTGATATGAGACTGGTATTTATCAGCCAAGTAATGCAAGGCTGAGGGAAACAGAAGTAACTTGAGAAAACACACACATTTATTAAATGCCAAAATCGGTAAGTGACCCTTCAGGGAATCTAACCCGGATTGCTTGAAGTGACAGCCCTGCCTAACCTGATGCATTCACATCTCACACTGCACTACATGAGGCAAACCACCCCATAACAATGATTCAGCGTTTTACGAAAAAAATTCATCTTAGTAAATTGAGTGATTGAGAGAGAAATTTGGTCAACGCTTAACATCGAGGTCTTTAGCGCAGGTGAGGGGTGATATGAGGTGAATATGACGCAGAGCCGGAATGAAAGGAGATCCCCGAGAAAACCAGCCGACCAATGGCATCATCCGGCACGATTCTAAAATGCGAAAATTCGGGGGCCGATCCGCCTGGAATCGGACCCGGATCGCCTTTGTGGGAGGCGAATACTCTAGCCACGGCGCCAACCGCGGCTTCAGAGTTATTGGCTGCGTGTCTTTTTGGAGAAGCATAGATAGAGACATGAATTGATCGGGAAAAGATTTTGCACCATTTTGTTTTACTGCCTAACATGCACATCTGCATCTCTGTTTAGTGATTATTAGAGATAGGAAATTTTGCGAGAAGATTTTTGCAGCACTTTGTTTCAGTGCTTTACGTGGCACCTGCATCTCGGCTTTGTGGTCAGTGATTGGATGCCGTAAAGTATAATGTCTGGAGGTTAAATCCGCAAATCATAGACGTGATGTGTCGCAGTTACCCGTATACTGAATGGCACAGTAAAATGAGTAACAACTCTGCATAAAATACTCTTGTCAATAGCCAAGAAGTTTAGCTGCATGTGTGCACGTAAGGCAATGAAACAAAGTCGGGCAAACATTTTTACACCAGAAATTCCTGTCCCTAGCGTGTCGTTCAGACAAGTCTCTCATTTGAATTCACCAATCAGAATAAGGTTATTGTGACGCTATACGCCTATGATTTGCCAGTAGAACCCCAAGACAAATGAGAGTTAAAACACCCGATTACTGACCATGAAGCAAAGCTGCAGATGTTCGCATGCATTGAAATAAAATGACACAAAAATATTTTCGACAAAAAATCGTGGTTCTAGGCGTCAATCATTTGCCTGTGCCAATCAGAATAACAGTGACACCACGCGTCTGTCATTTGCTTATGGAACCCTAAGGCGCTGGGAGTTCAAATCATCCAACAACTAACCATGGAGCAGAGTTTTAGGTGTGCATGTATGAGTGGAACAAGTTACTACAAAATTAGTCTAGTCAAAAATCAGTAGCTGTACCCATATTCTTCACAGCATCCGTAAACAAACATCATAGGCGTACGCGAAAAGTAACTTGCTCTAGTTAAGAGGAGTTGCTCAGTCACTAGACCATGATTTCTTGATCACTAGACATTGGCGAGGTTTTTATTAAACACCTGCGATAAATTGAGGGTTTTACGATGGCGATAATTCAAAAATTGCTAATATATTCTATACATTGGTTGAATTATGTACCATATGCGACGATGTAAGCAATTTTATGCGTCATTTTGTGCCCCGAGACAAACTGCAGAGTGAAAATAAAAATTAATTTGTAGTCGCTATAAAATACAATTATCTAGTTCAATTACAACGCTTTTAGATATTACAAGTAGACAGTATAGGTTTTTTTGTTACTGTCTACGTTATTTTTAACACTTTGCGTACAGTTTTAGTTTTGTCTAGAGTTTACACTTTTAATGCGCTACCTTGCGTGTTTCGTCTGTGTACAGCAAGTTTCGGTGCTTCTAAACAGGGTTGAACATGAATTGCTGAGAAGCTACTCCGGTAACTTTTTGGACGAGTTAAGCAAGAGCTCCGAGGTCACAGACAACTAAGATATAGGCCTTAGACTAAGACCGTGTTTTAAATCTCACAAACATTAACGCTCGCACACTCTCACTCGGAAGTGACGTCCATTGTCACTTCCAAGTGAGAGTGAGCGAGGGCTTATTGTTTATTTGTTACAATTTGCGTCCAGTACTTTCTCAGGCACGGCAAAAAAATTACAATATTTCAGAACAAGTGATTATAATGTTGACAGTAGAGTGCGAGTGATAGTGTGCATGCATTCTAAAATGTTTAGTAGAAATTTTGGGAGCGAGTGCCAGTGCCAATGGTAAATGTGCGTATTTGGAACACAGCCTTGCTACCTGACGAACCTACATACGTCACCGCGGACATTTTCGTTCATCTAGGCGTAACCCACATTGTTATAAGATCTACTACGTTACTAAATACACTGAAAAGTACTAATAAATAACAATTTTTACACTATTTATCCCTGTAGTAATATTATCCTCTTCTCAATTGAGAAAATGGATTTAGTTCGAAAATAATACTATTATAAATCACTGAGCACCGCCGAATATAATTTTTAACATGTAAATCCCCATCCTTGGTTACGCAACGCCTCAGACAGGCAACGCCCTTAAAAACCTTGAGTAGAATTTTCCTGTACCTTGGCAAATTTCGTGATATTTCATAAACTCTCGTAGTCTGCTGATTGTGCACGTACAATCTTTCCTGGCATTGTTCCACTGCCACTCGCCTCGATACACCAACAAAGACTGGCCACGTATGCTACACTAGAGGCCTGCGTACAATCTGACTGGATTCTGTGACGTGACTTTGTAGAGGAAAGTATTAAAGTATTTTAATAAATAACATTTTGAAATAAAGTTTACTTTTCTTTTGGAGTATATTTAAATGCAGTTTCAACCAAGCGAGAAATTTGAATGTTACTAGATAAACACTGTTCGTAATAGTTTTAATCGTTTAATCGTATAAAAATATCTTCTTTTGTAGAAACATTATACCAAAGAATAAATGATTTACCATAAGCAGCTGTTAGTGCTTGAGACGCTGCATATTTATTAATTATTTAGTAATGGTGAACGTGACGATTCGAGGCTCAACATCAGATAATAACATACTCTATGAGGAGCGACATAAAACACTTCGTAATCGTAGTTACTGCACAAGCTGTCGGGGAGCTACTGACATGAAAACAAAGCCACGTGAAATTTGAGACATTGGTTTAAAACAACCATATATTTCAAGGAATACTGTAAATTGTCTGTATATTTAGATAGTAAATGTGACGGTTGCAGATTATTAAATAGGGCCTACTTAACTTCAGTGTAACCAAACACCAACGAACAAAGACTCCATGATCAATCTAAAGAAAAAACGAGTATGATAAAAACCACGCCATGTCACTTCTGTCAATACAGATTTATTTATTCTAGGATAATATGTATGTAAAATAATAACATAATGTTGTGTTCCCCGTGTGTGATGACGTGTGTCATAATCACAAAGAGTAGCTGTTGCGGACTTGGGACGTTATTACTTTTTTTCAGCAACTTCCAAGCTGCGTGACAGGGTAGAGGATTATCCAGTCATCAACACCCACTGAATCATGGGAGAAGCCTGCTTTATATCTCGCATTTTGAAAGAAAGGAGTCGTCAGAAATCCATATGTAGAACTTCGTAAATAATTGTGCGAATCGCCTGGCTGAATAAATCGTTATTCTTAAATATCTTTCAAACTCTGAATTTAATAGTAGGTCTACCTAAAAAGTAAATTGTAAAAAAATATTTTAAATATAGCCAGAAGAAATCCGATCGTTAAAAATTACTTATATAGTTATATTTTCACCACACTACGTAGACTATATAAGTTTGTGTTGAAAAGAAAAAAAAATACGTGCAACTTTATTCAAACGATGTTATGTATGTCTGACGAGCATCGCCTTCAAAAGCAATCTCGTTAAGTACTTACGCAAATCGTCCTACTTGACTGGTGAGTGCCCTGAGCGGATTTGACAGATTTCCATTCACCACACCATCGACCTGCTTTCCGTGCCTTGTCTCCTCAACACTCAAGCTTTCAATTTTGGTCCTACAGTATTACTGTGGAAACTACGTCTACCAAACAATGTTCGCGACATACTCTTATACCAGGGAGATGAAGACCTACTCCTTCTCTGTGTATTTGCACTTACCATTCTCACGCGAATAAACATTTCACATAAAGAAAGTTTGGCTGAAACCAGATCCAATTAAACTTTTAAACAAGATGTTTGCGATCTACAACAATTAATAATAGAAACGCAGAAATCATTTGGAAATTTGGAAATAAACGTGACTATAAACATACACATATTCAAACTCACATACAAACACACAATCACTCACACACACACACACACACACCTATATATGTATGTATATGTACATATAAATTTAGCTATATATAAGTACATATATACTTATAAATTTAACTATACATAAATTTAGCTATATATACCTTTATATATATATATAAATACATATGTATATATGTGTTAAGCTAAATTTTCCTACGGTAACTACGCTGCAAGAAAATCAAAATTCCTGTACGGAATAATATATCAGTTACAATATAAAAAATGCAAAATATCATGACAGCGCGAGATGAAGACAAGCTAATAGACAAAATTGATTATTTAACGATTTAAAGAAGACTTCACGGACGCAGGACTAGATGAAAACGACGACGACAAAGATGAACACAGAAAGTTTCTTGCCCGAAAACAGACGCAGACGACTTCAAAACTGCTTCCAGATGAGGTCTCTTAATTACCCGAATGTTAAATAAGTAACAAGGGAAACGTTCCAGTTGGCTGTAATTTTTCTGAACAAGTGAAGGAAACCGCCCCGTAAATTTATGACGGTAGTGTTTTGTCTCGAGATTTAGAAAGGCAATGCGATTAATATCATTTATGTGGTTTCATGCAGTTTTAGGGGCCATAATGTTCAGTCAAATATAAAAAAGTAAAATTGTGTTCGGTTTAGTCAAGAAGTATTCAAATATCGTCCAAAACAAGATAAACATTCTTTAAATTGAAAATATATGTCAGTTTCAGAATTTGTTGTTGGTTTATGTATCTTTCAATAAACTCCGGATTGCTGTCTAACATTACATACAATTGTCCATGTTTCACTATTATAATGCACGCGTCACTATGTTTCCATTCCTTCTGAACAACTTGGACACTTTTGTTGATATACTGCATGTAATTTTTTATTGATTAACACAAACTTTAAAAATACACATTTTACATGATCAATAACGATACTGAAAGTTGTGAAACAATTGAAAAGTTTTAAAACTTTGATGAATAAGCTTTGTTAGGGAAACTAAGGACGAGACAGAAATGTTATTTTATAAATTGTTTTAGAACGATTTTTCAAAATTGATTTTCTCTTATTGAAATTTTCAAAGACTCAAGCACACGTCTATTTGGAAGCTGAAAATGTTCTTCCAGTTCATCGTAAAACTGAAATACTTTTTTTTTTGTGGTTTTAAACATCGTGTAAATCGTCCAAAATGCTGAAGTAAGTAAGTAAGTGAGTGGGCTTTACGTCTCGTCGACAGCGAAGTCATTAGAGACGGTGACACAACTTGGTACAATGGCAGGAGCTGAGAGAGGAGTCGGCCATGGCCCCATTCTGACAAACCATCCCAGCATTCGCCTGGAGCAATTTCGGGAAAACATGGAAAACCGAAGTCAGGATTGTCGGGGCTGGGGGCTGAAACCGGGTTCTCCCAAATGTGAATCAAATGTGTTACCGTTGCGCCACCTCGTTAGGTCCAACGTGTGGAAAACAGAGCTGGAAATGCGTTTGGAAGAGCTACAGACCACATGCGTAAATAAATGGGAGACTTTCCTTACATGAGTGAATCAGTCTCAGAGTGTGGCCTATAACATGTGTTTTGGCTGGGAGAGGCACCTGGCGTGGGTTTAGCACCCAATGCTCATTGCAGTGACGAAGAGTGGATAAGTAGCAAGGAAAGTGGAGCCCAGCACAGCAGTGACTATACAGAACTAACGGTTTCTGTCGAAATGCTAGTCTGGTATGTGCTGTTACACTCTCTAACCAACAGCGTGCAAGAAGCGAGATGCGAGGATAGGATGTCCAGAAACAAACGCATAACAAACACACCACGTGAATCCTGGCATTAATTTGAGACGAAAATGTTGGTAGTAAAATGTTTTATGATGACATTTTTCGTGCACAATTGTACCCTACACGTCCAGGTATTATTTTATGTACGTTACGTCAAGAACACATAGAATCATGTTTGGACTGCTCAGGATTTTAACCTGAACCTACAATATAGACAAGGACAGTAGTAGTAAGGCAGGTAATATAACTGTGGAGCTCTAAATGGACTAACCACAGTGCAATGTTGCCACATTGTGCACTTAAAATGTAATAGTACAACATTTTGCCACTAACACTTTTCTTTCCAATTCAGCCCAGGATTCGCGTGGTGGGTGTTGTTTGTCTCTAGACACTCTGTGTACTACCAGGGTCATCGCAATACGCGTTGTTTGATAAATCCAGCAATTTCTGGTGAAATGTATTTTGTTAACAGTATTTCTTTCACTGCTTTACGTGGACACATGCAGTTCTGCTTCGTGTTTATTAGCATCCGAATGCATTTGTGCAGAGGCGACGCTCATTTGCCATAAAGGCCAAGGTCACTGCGACAACAGACATCTGTTATTTACGGGTAGAACTCAGTGACGCAGATAGGTAAAATTTTCAATCATAGAAAACCAAGCAAGTGCTGCAGGAGTACACGTACGGTATTAAAACCAATTGTTGCAATTTATTTCTACAAGAATCACTGCTTCTGTTTATTGATTGTGTTCGGCAGAATTATTAAGGACTCTCCCTAGATAGATCGTGTTTTTATGTGTGGTGGTAAGAACGTCGCTGACCAGCATGTGTAATGAAAAGCATTGTCGCCTCTCCGCGTAAGCCACAAATATAGCATGCAGTTCTTTACTATTATATTTTTTTTACTATGGGAATTTAAGCTGTGATAAATTTATTTTATTAGGTGCTGCGTAGTTCAAAGTCTAACGCTCGTTTCTATTTTTGTGTTTTCCGATTTCGGTTGTTACTTTTCCTGATACGGCAATGTGGGAAAATCATTGAAGGGCCTGAAAATTATGTTTCTAATAAATGTGCCGAATTATAGCGACGTAGTTTGAAGAGTGTGATCTTTTCGTACGTATACAGATATAATGAGCGTTAAATCGTTTCGTCAAAAAAAATAAAGTCGTAACTCGATGCAATGCATTTAAAGGGCAGGTAGGGAAGCCACTCAAAGTCGCGTGGTCATAATACAATCGAATGTAATACCGCTTCCCTTTTAAGACGAAAGCCTTTACAAATACTTAATTGAATGAGATAATTTATGTGTAACTCTAATAATGTAACTAAGCCACGTGGTAGAATAGACACACTAGGGGTAAAACTTGTGAAATATGTCAGAAGAAAAAAAAGTATTTTCTTCAGTACAAGCGTTCCTGAAAATGTCAATAAAAGTTAAGTAATCCAAATCTTTTAAAAAATAAGTTAATGATAAGGACACTGGTTCCTATTTATGCTGTTTTTGCGAGTTTAATTTTCAAAACCTGGAAAGGCAGCAGATACCGTATAACCGTTACACAGAAATGTTGAAAATTGATTGTAATATTCAGCCTATTTTTCAAAACATAAGTTTCTATAATTTTGATTAGTTACCGACATAATTACATTTTCTTAATGTCAATAACTTGCCAAAATGATAAAAACTTAGGCTATGGAAAAAAATTAGGCTACGTAGTACAAAAATTTTCCAACATGTCCATGAAACGGTTTTGCGATATCTGCTCCCTTTCAGAACATAAAAAATTAATCTTACTAAAATAGCATAAATTGGTAGAGCCGTTGGAAAAAATTTCACTATTGATAAAAATTATAATTGAAAATCTATACGCAAATTTTAACAAGAAACTAAGCTTAGCGTGTTACCCTTAAAGAGCATTGGCCGGTAAATGCTGTAAACAGTGTTTTTTTTTTAAATCCGCCTTTATGAAAACGAGGATACGCTCTACCCCATGTGTTTACATATGTTATTCAATATTAATCATTGAAAATAATATACACTTGCCTAGATTCATTTGGTATTCTCAAATCCATAATCGCAATGCTCGAAAATAAGAGGATATTCATATCTAGTTTAATTAAAGTCAAACCTTGCAATCAGTACACAACAATGGGGTGAAATTTTACAATCTCCTACCTGACAGCTTAAAAAATCAGTAACTACAATACCTTCATAATGCAAATGTAAATAAAACAATGTATTAAACTTGTCTTATGTTACATCATTAAGTCTTATGTGTGCACCGGTATGTTTAGAAATGTATTTACATGTAACATAATTTTATTTATTTTATAATTTGAAAAGGTAACACTGCACACATTATACTGTCTTAGGCTAGAATATGATTTGTGTGAGTCTTTGTGAAGGAAAATTGTATTTATATTGCAAAGATAATTTCATTACAAATGAGTTATATGTTTAAAATAGTTGTACTAATGAGTCCCACAGTACTCTCTCTGCTCAACGTGGACAGTATTAAATTAATAAATTGGTCAATCAATCAACCAAAAAATCAATCAGTCAATTCTTCAATCAATTAGTCAATCTATCAATCAGTTCATGAATTAACAAGTCACTCAATTAATCATCAACCAACTGAAAGTGTGCCAAATTTTTCTGAAATTTCATGCTTCAAAAGTTTATTTATTTCTTATCTTCAACAAATGATAATTAGTATGGAAATAATCAATCATCTAAACACGTGCAGAAAAAATACTGTAATATAAAGATGGCCGTGCACCGTACCCCTTAAATAATGATATTATATGTTACTGAATATGCACGTAACAGTGGGGTCCAATTTCTGCTTGTAACACCAATGTACGGGTTGTATATGAAACTTCTTTATGTTCTGAATCATTGATTTTTTTGCGTTATTGATTGGGATGGTGTGTGTGTTTTTTTTTTCTAGAGCTTGGTCTTTCACGTTTCTCAACACCCTGACTACCCGGATTTCAGACAGTGTGTCACCTTCGGATTCTTTGCTTCTGCAGCGGAAGAAATTGCCTACAATCTGTTCTGTGTTGGAGCTATGTACTTCATCCCGTTAACGGTTATCTGCTTCGCATATTCCTGCATTCTGTGCGAAATAACAAGGAAGAGCCACGATTCTAAAGGTGTGTGTAGATCATAAAATTTATTTTCATATACTTTTATAGACCTGTAGTTAGATTCACTATCAACATAAAACAATAGTTTCTGATTTCGTAACCACTGGATCTGGAATATTGATGTTTTGTTTTTATCGAGTTGTAACTTTTATTGGAAAATTGTGTCAGATATGTTTGTAATTGTTTTGTAACAGGGAAATGTGTAGTAAAATGGCATGTGTCATTGTTAATCTATAATATAAAAATTAATCGCAAAATATGTTGGTAAGCGCATAACTCAACAACGCCTGGACCAATTTGGCCAATTCTTTTTTTCAAATGTTCGTTGAAGTTCAAAGATGGTTTTTACGGCGAGAAAAATTCGAATAATTGCCGAAAAAAACCCTAAAAACCCTAAGTCAATTTGAGCTTTATTGCTATTGTTGTTTAAACAATGTAGGTATGTTCCTGTGATCGAGGCCTTAAGCATTCACTCAGGTATTGTATAAAGTTTGGGGTGTGGGAA
>PNEQ01022779.1:31543-53710 GCA_003012365.1 Medauroidea extradentata
ATCCCGTGCAAGACTTTGCGATGGGAATTACATGACATCATACAAGCGTATTGCGCGCGCTCTTTACACTGTTATTGAGTACGCTAGCTGTTAAATGCCGGGCAGCTGTTTTGCGGTGGAAGCCGCAGCCGGGCAGCTGTTTTATAGAGAAATAAAGATGAATTAAAAAAAGAAGTTCTGCAATTAATGTACGCTTAGCGCAGTAGACTGGACAAATCTGTTTGTTTTTGATGTTTTAAAGATAAACAGTGAATATAGTATAATATAGAATATAGTATCACCATCAATTAACACGTAACTAAAAGTTAGTTACTCTTTTCTATAGTACACGCGGGCGAAGCCGCAAAGGGACAGCTAGTACTGTTATAAAACCTTTCAGTTTGTCATGAAAGTATAACAAAATAATTTAAGATATGACAATTCAAACAACTGTTACAGACAAATGATTAAGAATACATTTTTGGCTGAGCAAATGAGGAAATTTTTTATAAGTTGGTGAGAAATGGCATAGATTATAAAATATGTTATTAATTTGGTAGTTTCAGTTTATCATGAACAGTGTTATAGCTCTAGAAGTGACAAGAAACATTGATGGTAAATTCAAGCATACATTTGAAATAAATCAAATAAAGAGAATCCTTGCGATACTGTTTAATCAAATGAACAGAGACAAATTGAGGCGATAGCTTAAATATATTACAATATAGCGAGAGCATAATGTGCATTTGAAATGTGTTAAGTGATATTCGTGTACTCAGTAAAAATATACGTTAACTCATCACTTTCGTATTTTCATGACCAATGAGGTTACCGTTATCTCGAATTTAATTGGTTTTGAAGCTAGCAAAAATAAATGTTACGTAACTTAACTTGACCAGATTTATAAATCGTGGTTACAAATTCGTTTCGTGCCTTATTCAGTGTCGTGAGAAAGTATTTTTTGATGTACAGTAAAACTTAAGATGTTTGTGGTATGATTGCTTTTATTTATTTTAACGTACTTAATTATTTTCTCATGTGATGGTCCTGCTAAAGCTCGAAAATTTTATTTAACAATTTTGCATATAGACTATTTTATATTGTTTTAGTTACTATCGCACCTTTGTAAATAACACACGTTAGCTATTGAAAACACTTTGTTTTACCTGATTAAATTACATTTTTTAAAAGCATGAAACTATAAATATTAAAATAATATAAATCCTAAGGTCCTGAAGACAGTGAACCAGGATTGACCAGAAACGCCACATCCACTAGCTTTACGCATGAATTACATGAGAATACCTATATTGTCAATATGATACAAATTTTCTTATTTTACATATAAGGTGTAACCATTTCGTTTTAGTATTTCTATCATTTGGGTTTTATTCCAAGTGTCAATTATAATAATCATTTTTTTCCTAAATGTATTGGCGTCTTTGATACCTATTATTCGTAAAATAATGATGACTAAGCAGTTTCGAATAATTTGCACTGTTATCGAGTATTCCAAGAAATGTAAATTTCTTTTGGCAAATTAAAATTTTGGTTTCTTCCTTGTGCAGCTATATATAAAACGCATTTTTCTCAAATTCTTTACCCTTAGTTTTGAGAACTCAATACTAATTTTACTTGAATTCATAGGTATTGACCTTATGGCCCAGAATAAATTAACGGAATAACACCCTTCATAATAATATGTGTACACATATTTTTATATTTTTTATAGACGTTGTAGCAAGGACAAGTAGTTATTATTTTAAAAAAATTGTGCTTGAGAAATACGTTTGAGGATTTTTCACAAATCATAAAAACAGGTAAAACAAATACTTCGTAAAGGATGGAATTCTAATTGTCAAATGATGGACTACACTTAATTCATAAATACACGGGAAACAGTGGACATTTAAGTTTGATTAAATACAAGAGCAGAGATCAGATCTCTATACTAAACTACTGGTTTGTATATATTATCTTCGCTGAGTCCTTAAATTTTGTGCACATATGTTTATCTTCATTTAAACGCTTCCTTGTGTTTTCTTTGTTGTGTTATGCAATTTGGATGTTTTTGTACAGACAGTTTTCAATTTGTTTTTTGAAGTGGTGTTTGTAAAGTCACATCCATTATTACTTTAGCAAGATTGTCTATGATTCAAGAATGTTATTTTCTTTCCAAATATCGCATATTTGCAGCTATTAACATGTGATTAGAAAATAGTAACATACATTTAACTAAAATTGTCTTTATACACATGTCTAAACATGAAAAATAAAGGGCAAATATAATTTATTAATTATGCATACAAATTCAACGTTTCAACCAAGAATACATATTCATTTCATAAAAACTGTTAAGTATCACTGTATGTGAACTACTGTGGTTGGTTTACTTTTTTTAGTAATGAGTTTAGAAGACTATCAGAACTACTTGCAAAAATTTCTGGACTGTAACTAATGCATTTGATTGCTAAGCATATTTTTATATGGTTTACACCACGTGTTACCGGTAATGGTTTTCGGATAAAGTTTCACAAGAATAGGAAACGAAGTTCCTTGGTTATACATTAGAAACGCATTTATGTACAGTATAGTTCTGACGATAATAATGAAGTGTGCATAATTTAAGTATGATCGAAGCTAGTCTCGTTTCAAAATACAACCAATAATTTTGTAATTTAGAGTTGAATTACACTTGGGGGAAAAATTTTCGTAAGGACGTTCAATTGTGAGTCTTTATTTTCAGTATGTTTTATAATTTGTTTACGTTTTTTACAAAAATTTAAAAAAGCATCATAATATTAAAAATTTAAATTTTTTACGAATATGTCAAGTGATTCGCGTGTATAGACTCTTTCAAATTAATTTGATATAAATAATAATTTTAAAAATATTATAAAGTATTCGTAGGTAAAAATTTGGAAGGCCCTTAGTTTACGAGATTTATTACATTTAAATGGTGAAGGGGGGAGGGTGAATCTCAGCGAAGTGGAAGCAAAGGGTATGGTAATTCATGAATACATGAATTTGTGACCATAACTAAGAGTAAAATGCTCGTCAGGCTCTTTGTTTACGAGAATAATGACATGTTAGAGCGAACCACCTACCTACATTCGCACTTACTGGTGTTTTGGACCTAGCCTAGCGACATTTTACCTAATGGGTATTTTCTTATCTGCTCAGTTTTCGTCACTAATCCACGTGGTGCAGTAGGTATCCGCGAATTACCTGTCACTCTGTATGTTTGGTGACGCACATTTTAAAACTAATCTATACTGCAACGTTGATTTGCATCTCGTTAATAATTTATAAACAGCAGTAAAACATAACTGAGTATTATGGAAATAAAGTATGTGGTTTGCACGCAGTTTTATTTTACAATTGGTTATTACACTACAAGTTTACTTGTTTCAAATACTCTGCTTTTTTGTTAACTATTTAAAGTTTTCCTCGTCTCTATTATCCAATTTTCTTTCATCGGTACGCTCTATATGCTAGTCGTGGATAATATTTGAACTTAATAATGGTATTTAAGTAATCAAATTCTTTACTCAAAGCGCTCATTTCTTAATTTCAATTTTTCATCCTTTTTGGTTGGTAGTTTTTTTTAATTTTCAGCTAATTGAAGTTAACGTATTTATTGCACCAATATTCAGCAAGATGTCAAAAATCTCTTTTTTTATTTTTCTTTCCTTCATAATACGAATACTTGAATGTTTCATTATCCTTATACTGGTACAAGAAATGAGGAAAAAATTATCTTTTAGGTAATTATTAATTGGTACTGAAATTGTAATACAAAACTGATATGTTAATTCGTTGAATATTATTCGTGAAAATGTATAAATTGATTGTATGTATGAACATATATATGAATGTGTGTATGTGAGCATGTAATTAGATGTACGAATGCATGTATGCATGTAATTATATGTATTTATGCACGCAGGCATTTACTTATGTGTATGGCGTACGTTCGTATACATTCTTGTATGCGAAAATGTAAGTTTTGTATGTGTAGATACTGTAACATTGTTTAACTTTTAAAAATCATTTCTTTGTAACTGTTTGCCAAGAGAATTTGTATACCATAAAAAAGTGAGAATGTTTATATTACTTTGCTATAGAATGTGCAAAGTTAATATTGTATTAAACGTACAAGTACTACAGAATTTATGTATATTTTAAATGCGTAAATACGATTACCTATTTTTGTGTTACAATCAATAATTTTATATAAACATTCAATACCTAACAATATTTAAGGGTTCCAAATATACTTTCGCAACAAATTTTCAAGTATTATTTTGGCACAGTGTTTAAAATTTACTTCGTTAATGCAAGAATTTGGATTCATAAACACCTAATAATCTGTATTACCGTTCGCATGTGTGTTTAATTTAGTTTAAAATAAATTCAAGTTATTTATATGGAAGCGTGTCTTATAAGGACATGATTAAGCAAGGTATATGTAAGATTGGAAGAAGCAATTTTCAAACTAATTAAAATTTATGTCAACTGTATCAACGTATCAAACTTATTTCAATGATCAGACTAAAATATGTAAGTTTAAAAGTTACATAGGATGCTAAATTCTTACTTAAAGGCAAAACTTTTTCTTGCTGAAAGTGATCATTAACACGCCTTGGAAAATATGAATATTTTAATACCAGTAATTCTGAAACGAGCATTAATTTTCTGGGAGACAACTAGGGTCGCGAAGAGCTTAAGTTGTCTTCTTCCGTAAGTACTGGCTTTTCTGTTTCTTTCATTTTTAACGTCTCCTTCATTACAAGTGGTTATTTCTCAGACATACGTCTAGTAAAGAATCATAAATCAAGTCTACAGCATTTATTTTTGAAAGTTAATGCGAATTATAAATCGCATTGATAAAGCGTGTTGCTATCATTTAAAGCGTAAATTTTTTAAAACTTTTTAAATTCGTTTGTGACTTAAAACATAGCTTACATATTCTACTGCATGCAATTGAGCGTCACTTTAATCAGTACTTTTTCTGACAGACCTGTTTTTTGTAAATAGCAGCTTGACACATTTTTTACTTTCTTTTCGTAAGTCACAAGTATAAGTAAATATCTGAGAAACTCTGTTCTTTTATATTGCAGTAGTTAAGTTCCAATTACCTTAGCATTAAAATGTGGATAGACGCATTTCTCAGTCTACAATATTGGTTTTATCAGCCAATTTTGTTTACACATTTTAAATTTGTGGAAATTTTCTGTTTATTGGCGGTACATTTTGTCAGCAAACAAAAAAAATTATAATTTTCAACTCTCGACTGGTCGGACTGGTTTCGATCTCCGGCCGGGTCGGTCCCCGGATGTGGGGCTCGTGCCGAAAGATGTCGCTGATCGGCGGGTTTTCTCGGGGATTTCCCGTTTCCCAACTCTTCTCATTCCTGCGCTTCTCTATTGTAGGGCCTCATTCCGTGTAATCCTTCGGAGCAAGCAGACGCCTACAGCTGCCCAATAGTAAGTCTGCATCTAGGGCGCGATACACTGGCCTTCGGGCACCCTCACCATACCATATTATTGTACTGGTCGGGTTTTCTCGGGAAGGTACCAAGAAAACAGATAAATACAATATAAAACAGTGAACCTGCCGCAGTTTTGAGTACCATTAATGGACCTAAACTCATCAAGAAATTTATAAATACCGTGTGGGGAGTGAACTTGAAGAAAAGAAATCAGTCGCAGAGCGAAGGATTTCTGAACCGGGAGCCAGTTACTTGAGGGATGACGTGAAATGAAGCCGCACCATGGGGCAACGGTGGAGTGCAGAGGCGAGAGGAACGGGATTCCTCCGAGAAAACCCGCCGGCAAACGGTACCGTCCACCACGTTTCCGATACGCGAAAAAATTGGGAGAGACGCGACAGAGGTTTTAACGCGTATAACTGTCGGGGGAGGTGAGTGGTCTGATGTCTACATCGTCGAATTAAAACAATAAAACTTAGATTTTCTATTTTTACTGTTAAGCTGTTTTAGTCACAGCTATGACATCCCACTAATTTACGTTTCTGTTACTTATTTACTTAACTTATTTTTACGCGAATACTTATCGATTTATATCATTTAGAGCCAGTTAGGCCATTAATCACTCGTTAATAAAGGAGTGAGTGAGAGGTTTTTGGTTAGCGCTTAACATTGAGGTCTTCAGCACTGGTGGGGGATGATATGAGGCAAGTATGGAGCAACGCCGGAATGAAAGGGCGGGGGAAACGGAAGATCCCCGAGAAAACCCGCCGACTAACGGCATTGTCTGGCACGATTTACACATGAGAAAATCCGGGGACCGACCTCGCCGGGAATCGAACCCGAATCACCTTGGTGTGAGGCGAATGATCTGACCATTGGGCCACAAAATTATATATTTTTTTTCATCTCATAAATGTCACAACGATTACTAAGCACTGACATCTAATGACATGTAATAATATTTACATTCGATAATTACATATTAGGAAATTAACATCATGTCTAGGCGCCATGAACATTTCGCAAAAATAATTTTTGATCAGTTTGTTTCAGTTCCTTACGTGAACGTCTGCAGTTCTGCTTCATAGTCAGTGATAGGATGTTTTAACTCTCACGTGTCTTGGGGGTTCTACCCGCTAATTACGGATGTGTGATGTTGCAGTAACCTTATTGTGATTGACACAGTCAAATCAGAGACGTCACTTCACAAAGACACACTGCCGATAACCATGAAGCACAGCTGCAGATGTGCACGTAAGACATTGAAACAAACTGGGGCATTTTCTTTTCCGCGAAAATTTCATGGCCCTATAGTAACGTCACAATGTGGTTATGAATATTTCTGGCATCATACTATTAATTTTTTCTTTATCGCAAATTTGAAACCTACAACCGTAATGTAACTTCTTATTTAAATGATTTTCTCATACAATGTTACAACATAAAATAAAATCACTGAATTTTTTTTTTCATAACAATAATTTTTGTAACAATGTCTGATAGATCAACATTTTATAATGCAGTTTCTTATAAATTGTTGAGTTACGGTAACATGCACACAATTCTATTACAAGTAGGCTAACGTAATTTTAAAATGCCTAACCGCACTATGCTTTGCAATGAAACTCTGAGGCCTAGGAGTCGATTAAATGCCGCGTTTTATGGATGCAACGCAAATTGGCACCTGTGTTGCGTCTGGCTGCGCTGGAGTTGAATAAAATACATTCACACAGAAATGCAAGACGTCACGTGATGTGTACAAAATGGTTGCGAGCATGCGCCTATCAGATACTTCGGTGCCAAGTCCATTGCCTTGCACGCGCATGCGCAGCTAAAAATAAAGAAAGACGTGGGTGTATATTCACTTCCAACTGTGACTAGAGGTGTAAGTGAAGGCCTGCTTTACTTGCTCTGCATATGCGCTGCTCTACGTCAGTGCAAACACCAGGTAGCGATATTGAAAACGGCGGTTCACAGAAAAATTTAATTGGTTTATTTGTTTTTATTTGTACGAGGTATGGTTTGTTTTGTAGGCATATACTGAAACTATGTTTTACTGTAATGAAAATATTCTAGCTTTTATAGTTTTTGTATTAAAGTCAACATTTGCATACGCTGGTTTTATGCAATCAATGAAAACCAATTTACTTACCGAACTGAATAAATATTCACACTGAAGACCAGTGCCATGGACTATAACATGACGTGTTTGCAAACCGCACTGCCGTTTTTTTATTAAGAAAAATTATGTATTTCAAATAAAAAAAATTGCTTAAATATAAAACAAATTTTAAATGTACAAAAAAAATTGATGCTGTTTATAAACATGTCATAGTCCATAGCACCGTTCTTTAGTGTAAATTTTCTCATTTCGTTAATTATGTTGGTTCTCCTTCATTGCATAAAATCATTTTATGCACATTCTGACTTTAATATGCTATAATACAAAAAATATGAAATTTAAAAAAAAAATTTGACACAGTAAACATAGTCACAATATATGCTTACAAAACAAACTATAGCTCGTGCAAAACATTTTTAAAAATTAAAATTTTCTGTGGAACGCCCTCTTAACGAGGCTCTGGAAAAAAAAAAGATAAAAAACAACGACTGGACTTACCGCGTGAGAGCTGATTGTTCGCGAGGACTGTTTGATGGACAACTCTTTCATCTTCAACACTCCACTTTTTCCCTCGAATACAATGCTACGCATCGCTTAGCAGCCACTAACGGACGACTATTCAAATCAACCGGTCTTTGGCGTTGATGTACCCCGGTGCGGCCGAGCACAGATCAGAAAACATGACAGAGGAAAACAGAGTAAATAGGTAGTCAAGGAAGTTCGCGCAACATTAATTTGGAACTTCTAAATTTTTTTGACGGAACACAAATTGTTCGCTCTATTAATGTCAAAGTTACATTTTTACGAGTACGTAAGCTTTATATATCTATGCTTCTGTCATTCCCAACTTGGAGACGCCAGTATAATAATAATAATAATAATAATAATAATAATAATAATAATAAATCGTCTTTATTTTCATTGTGGCGAAGTTAAGGCATTTTCGCCTTCTCTTACACTTAACCACAAACAATAGGAAATAAATTGTACTTAAAATTGCATACATTAAACATTATGATGATATTTGTTATAGCAATGTAACAAGAATTCCTGTAGTACTTCTACCATGACAATAGGGAGAAAAAAATGAAACGATAAAGTAACAGTATGCATCTAAGATAAAAAAAAGTAAAAAAAAAAAACAATAATTTTAAGTAGTTATGATTAAGTAAACTAAACTACATCTAACATCAACTATTATTGAAAATATGCATATGCACTTATATTAACATACAGACATAAACACACATACACACATACATACCACACACACATACACACATACGTTCACATATATACTCATACATACTTACACAAATTTACACATAAAAAATATAAAATTACAATCTGTAATAAGTCGAACACCTTAAAGCATATTCTTACACAAAGACAGACGAGACGCAGACGTACAAAAAATTTTAAGTAACTTTTTTTTCTGTGTTATATGTAGCTCTTCAATAACTTCTTTCCATAGATGTTCAATCACGGCTCTGTTATGATGTTCTTTCAGTTTTGGGTTATAAATTGCTTCCCTAGCCTGTACCATTACTACGAACCTTTCATCTGCCGTTGTACAAAAATGAAATACGTCCTTTTCAATGGCAGGTCTGACACTGACTGATCAAAATGGTGCGTGCTCTATTCCATCAGACACGTGGAAAAGACACAGTTAGTCATGTCTAAGTCTGTTGTCTAATCAGTGTGTGTTACTCTATGAAACACTGTGGCGTTGTGTGACTAAGTATGTCTGACTATGCCTTATCTTGACTTGTCTAACCGGTGTATGTTCAGCCTAACATCGCTGCTTGCATACGTAAGATCATTACCTGGCTAGCATCTAATTATTAAGGACATTGGTGGTTTTATCAAATGTGAGTAAGATAACTACTTTACTATGTCAGAATACTTTTCGTAAACGTAAAATTACGTTTCGTAAATGCGTGATGCTAACAACGTAACCGACACAAATTTACATGACAGTTTTAAAATTAAAACTTCGCAATGGTGATGTAATTTAGTTTATACGGATTTTATCTTTTATGTTAATTTTTATTGGTTGAATAGATTTTGATCAGCACTTAACATCAAGGTCTTTAGCGCTGGTGAGGGGTGACGTAATGCGAGTATGGAGCAGCGCCGGAAATATGGGGCGGGGAGAACGGGAGATCCCCTAGAAAATTTGCCAACGAGCGGCATCATCTGGCACGATTCCCATGTGTGAAAATCCGGGGACCTACCCCACATTGCCTCGGATGGAGGCGGATTTTAATTTAAATTGAGATTGAAAACTGAATTTCAATACGAAATTAAATCAACTCTGATTTACTACGTTTCCTGGCAGACTGATTTCGTTCCTCAAGAAGCTTTTCGTTTCTCCCTATGCTGTGAACACACCCTGGAGAGATAGAAGAAGGCAGCGCGAAGTCCAGTTGACATTCGTGTGCAGGGGTTGCCAAGCCCTCGTAACACTGCTGAAGTTGAGAGTATCCAGTGTGACAATTTGTCCATTAAAAAATAAACGCTTACACTGAAATTGCGCATCTGTGGTAACGCACATAATAAACAAACAGTTAATTTTTACTTAAAATCATCGAACATTACATGAAACAACAAAAATTATATTATGAAGATAATATGTAGCTACCAATGAGTAAAAAAATGTATGAAATTTCGTATTTTTATGTTGTAGGCGTTTTACGATTTTTTATTACAAACTTTGGACGTGTTCGACGAAAGTAAGATTCTCGACATTTAACGTTGAGGTCTAAATTTCTTAATAATGCTCCTTTGGGATGACGCCTGCGACGTGACGGTTACCGCTAGCTACCACACACAAAACATTTGTAAAATTTACAGACTTATTTTTTTAACTTTTGCAGATTCTCGTAGACGTACAAATATCCTCTTTGTAAAATAATTTCTTTACAAAGTTACAAAGGTAAAGTTTGTAATATTACAAAGGAATTCATTGTATTTACCGACAGTTTTTGTGCTGTACATTTTTTCGTGAAAATTACAAGGCAATTCTCTGTACTTTTATAAATTTTTGTAACTGTACAAAACATTTCCTTATAAATTTAGTGGCTTTAAAGTCACAAGGAATTTCTTTGTAAAAAAGTAAAGAAAAATTTGGTTCTACCAAAATCATTGGTTCGCAGGAAATTACATAGTTATACCAAAATCACATCCTGTGGAAAGCCTTGTTCTGGAATAAAGTGAATTTTCATATTGATTGCATCCTAAAAATTAAACGAAGTTGTTCCACTAACCCGTACATTAATTGAATATAAATAAATAAAGCCACATATAAAAGTCACGGTGCTCAAGGGGTAAGATGTATAGCGCCTAAGCGCGAGGATGAGGGCTAGAATCTAAGTGCCTTCACAAAGTTTACACTAAAATTATTTCATATAAAATTTATTTATTAGAAACTTATTTAACAATTAAGTTTAGTGTCACATTTAATGTAACATGAGTACTTCAAATGTGTTTCTTTCCTTATTGCAAGTACAAATTCAAGTTTAAACCTTGAAATTTTACAAACATGTAAGTTACGCTCTATTTTTCACAATAACAATATTTGTAGTTTTACAAGTAATTTCTTCGGCAACTGGGTTTTCAAGGGCAGAGCATAAAATCGTGTTCACAGTAGGGTCTACGTGTCGTAACTGACGACGTAGTTTACGTGATGAACGCAAGTCAATATGAGACACCTATCCTTACTCAATCCAAACTAAACCTTACGTAACTGAACCTAACCTAATTGAACTTCTTTGACTGAAAAAAAAAAAGATAACATCCAGGCAGCTTTAAAGATAAAGACAAGCTTGCGTTTCCCTTGAATTTGACTTCCATGCAAGCTTACTCACGAGACTCACTGCAAATATGAAACAAAATTGCGGTGAACTTGCATTTCACATGAATTGAAATTGCATTGCAAACTTGCATATGGGACTTGCGTAAAGCCTTAATAAAACTTGCAGCAAGTTCATGTTTCACTTGAATTTGACTTTCAATGAAAAATTTGTTCATGTGACTTTCTGAAATTCTGATTCTATCTTGCAGTTAACTTGCATTTTATTGAAATTTGGTTTTACGTTATTGTTCAAAAGTCTTGCCGTAAGTTTTTTTAAGCTTGTTTGAGCATGCTTTAATTTGATTCTAGTGCATATATGTAAATTACTAAGAAAATAAAACAGCTAATTTTATGTTGCTGGATTTTATAGTTAAAAAAACATGAAGTTGTGCGCATCTATATACACATTTTATTATTTAAACAACACCTTTGTTTGAAAATTCGGAAACTTCAGCATGTCAAAAACAAATATCTTTATCTAATTAACGAGCCATACAACATCTCTTCCTGTGAGTTCACTATGACTTGTCTTGCACACCAAGGATTTTAAAACTACTTGATAAAGTTATAAAATAGTGAAGTTTTACCTCTCAGCTGTTTTAAGAATATTCAGCACGCTATTCTGTATTGGGACTAATACAGGATGTAGAACGTATGAACCAAGAAACCCAAATATCAAACAGCAGGCTGTGTAAAGAATTCAGTAGCGTTTATTTGTACGTTCAAGCGCAGCGACTTATTTCATGACCAAAAATTGACAAAAAAAAAATTAATTCCTCAAAATGATTGAAAATTAAGGTATTTTTCCACAATTTATAATTTGGTAATTTTCAAATAAAATCACCAAAAAACGATGAAAACATCGTTAAAACAAAAAAAAAAAAAAAGTACAGAGCAACATTCAACCACACGTGAAAAAGTTACAATAAAAATTATAAATAAATATTTTTTGTTAAAACACAAATAAATTATATTTCAACGAAAGGAATAGAATGCGTCTGTTTATTACCACAGTCTTTCTGTCCATTATAATCAATACCCATGTTTCCATTATTTACGTCTTTTAAATCTTGAACAGTGAATTTTCGAGCATAATTGTCTGGTAATATTACTTAAAATTTTTCTGAAATTACGACTGCTTTGTGATCCAAACCACGTTCTCAACATTTCATACAGGTAAGAAAATCGTTGAACTATGCTTTAAGATACCAAGTTTCAGCAACTTTTTAAAAGAAGTTTAATATGTATCGATTTTTATCTATGTTTCTATGTTTTATAATAGTTTAGTTATTTACTCTAACTACAATTTGTAAATTTTCCTTATAAATTTTTATCTTATAAATATATGCTGAAAATGAAATGTCTGCTCCTAATAAACAGCATTCTATAACATAACTACTTTGAAATAAAACAATACCAACTAGCAAAAGGTTCGGATTATGGCTAACTGATTTTACAGATTGCAAAGGGGAAATGAAAAACAGTAAATTTCTTGTAAAAAAAAGTAGCATGATGTAGTTTTAATAGTTTTTCAAGATCTATAGTTTCGAAATTTGGGTTAGCAAGACATGGAGTTAAAGTAAAATTTCCTTATTTATTAGATTCCAATGTACAGACAATTAATGGTATTCAACAAATTATTTACATTGATATATAATTTAAAATGCAACAGTATAAAAATCCTTATAAAATTAGCAGTTGTTAAATTATATGTATTATTAAAAGAAATAGCAGAAATTTTAAAAGAACTTACAAAACAACATTATTATTTATAATATTCAGTCATAATACAATATTTTGCAGGAATTTTTAACAAAGAAGAATTCATTAAATATGTAACAAATAAGTTTAACTGTTCGTATGCAAGGTGAATATAAAAAGAATATAATGTAATAGTTAATAATAATAATTTTGTTGGAAAAGGTTGTCTAACATGGGTAAATTATAATTCTAGAGTAAACACTTATAATAAATTTATTTGCCAATTAACAAGTCCATGAGTAAACAAACAATTAGATAATCATATTATAGAATTATTTAAGTAGCCCAGATTGAAGATTATAAGAAACGCTTACTTCTGCAATACCTAAAGAAAATGTAATTACAAGATTAGAAGCAAGAATTTATAACTATACTAACGAAAATGTCCAGGATGAGCAAGAATTTGATCCAATAATAGATTGTTTAGATAGAGTTAATAAGAAATAATGGAAAATACTTCGAGAAAGCTCCTTTATATTCTGTTCCGCTAGCCAAACGTGGGAAAAATTAACAGATTCCTTACAAAATAGCTGTTGACTTGTTGATAAAGATCTATTACAATATGTTTATTAGGACAACAAAAATGCTACAAAATTAACAGTAATGCAATTTGAATTGACAGAAAATAAAGAGGAATGAGAAAAATTAGTTAAATATGTTTTATCCGCATTTAGGTTTAATTATTTAACTAAAAACTATATAGAAATGTTAGAAGAACCGGAGAATATAATTTCCATAAACCAAATTTGTTTTACAAAATTTGGAGAAACAAATTTCTCTAAATCCCATAGCCTGTTTTGTATTATACCCGAAAATATAAATATATAAGAGTTGGGAATAATAAAAACAAATAATGTTATTCCACTTGTATGTGGAAAAAGAATTAATGTTACCAACAAACTCTTTCCTTACACAATAAAGGAAATAAAAATGTGACAACAATAAAACCATTTATCTTCATAGAAATTACATTTATGTTATTTCCTTACTACAAATTGAGAAACACTGCTTCCCAAATTGAATCGCAGGAATAAAATTTCAAAATTTCAAAAAATTTGAGCTTAAATGGAATTTTTCTAATTGCAGATCATATGGGCACGCTAATTTTTATATTAAATAGTGTTTACTTTGTACAAATCATTTGCGGTACACACAGAATAAATGCTAATGCCAGCGGTCGTGGAGGTGGAAATGTCAAAGGAACTGGTAAGTGAATAATTTTCTTCTATTTACTCCTATATTTGCCGGGCATCAAGCGTTAAAGTTCTTAATTAGATTGTGTAAGCTTTGTTGCTTTTAAACTGTATCATTGCTTACCAATTTCCTTGTTAGCAATTTTTAATTGACTTAAGGGATCCAAATAAACATTTTACTAAATTAGAAAATTCCTTATTTACAGCACACGCCACGTAAGTTGGCGAGTGACGAGCTGGAATGTGTTGCATATAATATTACTACCGTTTTAAATTCGAATGGCTAATTTACATAGGTCGATTTCATTCCGGTATTTATAGGCTACTAGGTGTTTATGCAGCGGCCTGCTGCTTGAATTCCTTTAATGTGCCCTTCATTCAGTAGCTGCCACTCACCACCTAAGCTGGCGCGCAGTGTAGCGTCATAAAATTTTTACGTCCATTCTAACTTTTTTTGCCTGCTGCCTTCGATTTTTTTTTTTTTTTTTGCTACGTTAAGCAAGTACGTCGTTGACAAAATTAAATATTCTTCAAAACGTAAGTAATGAAGCGGTTGGTTAATATTCAGACAACTGTAATTTTACGTAATGAAAGAACTTTGGGACGTTATTTCTGTTTACATGGAATTAACAAGTCTCTCAATACTGTGCTGAAGCAGACAACAAGGACGATAAAATAATGCCTTCCTTTCTCGTGAATGGTATCATGCACATTCCAGTCCGGTTCCCTACAATACGAACAGATTGTACCGACTCTAATGACCATGTTGTCGATAAATACATGGTAGGCAGTAGCACTTCTCTGGGAAATGAAATATTAATAATTACGTACCTTTAAATGAGTTAAGAAAGGTTTTTTGCAAAACAAACAGATTCCTAATTATCACTATACTTGCTAATATTTTCCTAAGCTCCTACTATTTGTCCTGACATATGAGGTCTATGTATGAAACTTTCTGTTTTCACCCCAGAAAAAACCTGATACTGATAAAGTATGTCGCCATGTTTTAGATTCACGTTGTGCGTACAAGATTTCCATAAATAATTTTTAAATCTCTTCGTCACGTTGAAGGGGATGCGCAGACGATTAAAATGAAGAATTATACTTAGCGTCGCAGGGACTGGGAAATGCCCGTAAATAGATCCACAAATTGTTGTTTTCGAGGGCCGCAATCTGCGTTGAAATAGCGTTGAAATAGCAACAACAGCGAATAAGGGTGGCTGAGGTGAGTATGAAGCTGGCCAGAAATGAAAGGACAGAGGAAACTGCAGTTTCCCGTGATATCCCGTGTACCTTCGTTATCGCCACATGAGACCCGCACGTGAGATCCTGGAAGTGACGATGACCAGACATCAAATCGGAGTCTCCTTGGAACGATGTGATCGATTACACCTCCGCTGCACCACGGACTGTATCTCGGCCCACCTGAAGCATTATTTGATGGCGCTACTGCAATTTCTTGCTTTTAACGAAGATTGCAACCTCAAAGACCACAATATGTGTGTCAATTTATGGGTAACTCCCAGCCTATGCGACACTAAGTGTACTAAATAATGTATTACTCGTCTTCGCCGCCCTTACATCGTGACGAAGATCTACAAGCGTTGTTCAGGTACATACTGAATAACCTCATGCTACCAACTTAGCACGTTAAACACTTTTTCGTTTGAAAATTCGTAAACTATTGTTGCCTCATTATTTTCTGTCTCTCAACGTACGTCGTTCTACAGATTCTCACTTGTTTGCCACTGGTAACGTTCCACCTCTTTGTTTATGTGGTGTAGGGCCACTCTGCTTGACACAGCTCTCACAACTCAGTCGGCATTATTAACATGTTCTCGGAACTACCAGATATCTGATACATCACATAATTGGCGTTGCCAAGAGCTGTGTACTACCATCTGAGGATAAAGTTGTGAATGAGGTTCTTGTTACCCGATTATCCCTCTGCCAGTTTACTCCGAATAACCGCTTGACTTCCAACCCTGTAAAATGAACTTTCTGCTAAGTAGAGATATCAGACGCAGTATAACAACCGCACAATATTCGCTTATTAAGTGTTCCCTTTGTGTACTCGTTTCTTGATTCTTGAAAGACTTCCCACTGTTTATGCTTGGTTGTTTAGGAAATAATCTGTAAACCAACTACCCTTTAAAATATGTACTCTTCGAATCAATTACTATAATAACTGTTTCAAATATACTGTTATAGTACAAGCTCATTGCATAAAGATCGTGATAAAACGTTAAAAATTATTCCTTTTAAAAATTCTCTTGTGAACTTCCTAGTTGCATTTTATTTTGTCTTGGAAATATTTTTCAATTGTAAAGATAATATACAGTTGTAATATACATAAGTAATTTAACTACGCAAGAAAGTTTGGAATATGAACACATTTTGAACAACTGAGATACTTAAGGCAGTGCAGTTTTTATTCGTTGCCCTCACGATTAAGTTGTTTTTGAAAAGTTTGAATGCGTTCAAAATAATCGATTATCTGAGACACGATAACTTTCCTTGATTTTTGCAAAATTTTTCATAGCCGAATATTTTTTACAAGCTTCACATTTAAAATGTCAGGCATGTTTTGATAAATTTTTGGGAGTTCCCGGAAAAAAAAAGCGAGCGCTCAAAGATATTTTATCTTATTACTCTTAAAAGTAGAAAGTTCTTAGATGAAATTTTGCTTTCTCGGGATAAGAATGTTCGGACAAAAGTAAATGTTACATAAATATAAATTTTCTTATATAAGCTTAAAAAATAAAGAGATACCCATCAGTGAATTTATCACTTAAATAATTTTAAGATGATTACCAATTTAAGCAAAAAAACACATTAGAATTTTATTTTGAGACTCAAATGTGGATAAACGTGAATGTTTCTCATGGTCGTTTGATAGTATAATACAATTGATGCTTAGAGCTGTTTAAATTAATTTTTGTGGTCAGTAACATTTAAGGAACGAAATTATATAGAAACTTTCACGCGCAATTTTAATGGAAGCATATTTGCGTCAAAGTCGGCTGAATTTTACACACAGGCCTACAGATTATGCGCGGATTTGAAGTGAAAAGGTAATATGATTGCGTAGCCGCCATTTATTTACTTACCTTCTCTATATTCTACATAGACAAAAAGGTTTCACTAGATAAGCATAACTTATGTTAATATCTTTGACCGAGTACAGCTTGCGACAACAGTGCCTAGCGCTCGGGACCACGGTCGTAGAAGAACAGGTCTGGACACTCACCTATTTACCGATGTATTTTGCTTGACCCCCTTGTTGTTTGGCTGTAGTTCGTCAAGTTACCGAGAATGTCGTACTTTTTGGCGCTGTAATCCGGGCGGTCGGACTCAAACTCTGCCCACTTTTTTCCATTGATAAATATATAAAGTAAATAAAGATTGCTGGAGCCTTTTCTTAAATTTGTGAGCGAAGGAAGTTTTTCATAAATTGATAAAAAATACGTTTTGATAATCTATTTATCTTAGTGGAAAGGAAGTGGGCGGAGTTTGAGTCCGCCCTAACTGCAGCGCCAATAAAACATAATATTCTCGGTAACTTCGTGAACTGCAGCCAAACAGCAAGGGGGTCAAGTTTCCGGGCGAGTGTCCAGACCTGTTCTTCTACGACCGTGCCCGAGACGGTACTTAAACAAGATGGCTGCCGTATGGCAAAGATGATATATGAGAGACGGGACACACGAATTTACCTATTCGCCAAAGTCCGCGACTGTGCTACCATCTATCGGTGCGGTAATTTGCTAGAACTGTCGCGCATTCGAGCGGTTAATCTAAGAACCGCTTCGACTAACATTTATTTGGCGGGAGATTCAATTTTTGGGTACATATATGAATGCACTATTATTCACTATCCAGAAAGCAATATAAAATCCTGAGAATACATTTTTCGTCAACAGATATATATATATATATATATATATATATATATATATATATATATATATATACAGGATAGTCCTGAAATACAGATACAAACGCAGGGAGGTGATTCCTTATGGAAAATAAAGTAGGACATGTAGGACACTTTGTACCTAAGTATAACATTGTGGGAGTAATGAGCCGCAGAATATCGAATTTGAAATCCGTATTTATTTTAAATATCGGAAACAGAATTA
Organism: Medauroidea extradentata; assembly: GCA_003012365.1. Taxonomy (NCBI): domain Eukaryota; kingdom Metazoa; phylum Arthropoda; class Insecta; order Phasmatodea; family Phasmatidae; genus Medauroidea; species Medauroidea extradentata. Next base: position 50,088 of record PNEQ01022779.1, read on the forward strand.
TGTTAAACGACAATACTCTGAACATCCATTTGTGTTATTATACTCTTCAAACCCACATCAAATGCTTGTTGATACCTTCAGCCATTACTAAAAGAACACGGGTGGCCACCCTCTAAGTGGAATAAAAGTTTGTGCCATCGGGATAGTGGAACATTTGACGTTGTTTTATTGAGTAATGCGAGCTTTGTAATAAAAATGGTGTTCTTATTACAACTGCCTAGGTCTCATAGTTTTCGTGAAAAATGCACGCGAAGCTTTGGCTGAAGCGATAGAATACCAGGAAAACATAGGCAATATTACGTACATTGTGTATGTAAGTGCTCAATTGCTCCATCCAAAATGGGTTGGAAAACATTACATACGAAAAATATCGTACAGTAACTTGTAAGGGAGATATCCACCCTTACGAAGCGACGTTTCACCAAACAAAAATTAAATCTAATAGACAATAAGAAAGGTATTGTGAATGATTACATTGATCGTAAGTATTTGCACAGCCACTTCTGTGGTATACAACTTCGAGAAAAACAATGGGGTGGTACGGTCCTACCAATGTGTGTGTAACATGTAGGTCTTTTGTACTGATTTTCAAAGATGTAATTACAAATGCACAATATAAGTCCCCTTCACGCAACGTGTTTATTTGAACTAATGAGAAGAAACACATGTGAGGGTGCACTTTATTGCCTGCCAGGTATGTAACCCACGTTGCAAAGGTGGTCGTACGATCATAATTTATTTGCTGCATGTGAATACGGGTTACACGATAGGACAGTATCATGTTTCTACAGGTCTAGTTGTATTCCAAATGGGAAAAAACATTGATTAACTCTTAATGATTGTACATTGGGGTTAATATATTGGTTTTATTTTTATTTTATTTTAGATTGCAGCTGCACGAGAACGTGTCTTGCGAAAATGCCACATTTTCTTACAGTAACTGTTCAAAGTGGGCGACCACCTACTTCGCTAAACAATTGACAGTGACGAACAATTGATTGCGTCACACGATGCAACATGTGTGGGATGTTGCGAATAGTAATACATGCATCAGTAATTCGGGCACGAAGTTCAGCTACTACTAATGTCTTCAAGTGACCCCACATAAAGAAATCAGGTGACGTCAGGTCTGGGGAGCGTGGTGGCCACTTCACAGGCCCCCCTTTGCCTATCCATCGCTCACCAAATGTGGTGGTAAGGTGACGACGAACTTCCGAACTGAAGTGTGCAGGAGCTCCGTCATGTTGGTACCACATACGCTGGCGTGATTGATTGTAAATCCACGTCCTCTTACAGAAATGGAAGTATGTCCTCAAAAAACTGTAGATAAAGGCGACCAGTCAAACGCGCCGGCAAAAAATAAGGGCCAATCAGATTGTCGCCGACAATGCCGACCCAGACATTAACAGAAAATGTCACTTGATGGCAGTGTTCAACCATCGCATGTGGGTTGATGTCGTTCCATGCGTGACTGTTTCGACTGTTGTGAATGCCTTCACACGTAAAAGACGCATCGTCGGTCCACAAAATGTTGCGAGAAAATCCAGGTTCGTTTGCGCATTGATGCAGAAACCAGCGAGCGAAATCGACTCGTGACTGAAAATCAGCTGGTTGTAATGCTTGCACCTTTTCGCGATGAAAAGGGTGTAGTAGTTGTTCATGCAGAACCCTACAGAGGTCCTATACTGGAAAATACAGCTCAAGCGCTCGTGTACGAGTCGTTTCTAATGGTCAGATTCGCATGCGAACTGGCCTAGTTTAAAAGAGGTATGCTCTACTGTCTTGAACTCGTGTGCGAAATAAGTGTACGAAGTGAGCACCGTTGGTCGACAAGATGACTATTCGAATGTCTATCTCGACTTACAAAATATGAGTTTCTGTGAAAAATGGGGGATTTAAAATGTTAATGAGCGTGATAGAATAAGCTTAATATTAGCAGAAGCTATGTTAGTATGACTAACTCGACCAAACACAATAGGAAATGTAATAATAATAATAATCGAAAAACAGGATTTTGCACCTTACATACAATAAATACCATATTTTTGTACTTCAATTCGTATAGCACTCGCGGTGCTACGGTAGCGTGCTTGCCTACTAACCAAAGTAATTGGTTTCGAAACTCGCCACAGATGAAGGTTTTTTTTTTTCAATAAATGCATTAATAATTTAATGCTAGAAAAATAACGCTATGAAATATTAATTTATTTTACGTAATTTTCTGTTTTAGACACAATGAGACGTGTCTTTATTTTCCGTTTGTATAGACGAAGCAACTAATGACACAAATGTAGGCACATATAAATATTTATCTGTGCTTCTCCGGTAAATGGCATTAATAAATATCACATTTTCTTAAGACCAAAATGTAATTTTTAAAATAAATAACATACATTTGAACATAAAGAGATACTTTTTCTTGTTAGATGGGTTAAATAAAGAACACTTTCAGGGTAAGACTAACGGAACGAAGTTTTCAAGAAACTAAGGCTTAAGTTATATGGTTTTAACCTATAATAATATACTTACGTTAATAATTTCACGTAATTAATTTGAGGCAGTTTAATTAAATTTAGAGCAAATTTTGTTGAATTTTATGTAAGATGCCAAGTAACTACTGTCGACATGTAGAATTCTTTGTCTTAGTATTTTACTCAAATAAAATTAGCCAACCGCATTAATTGTTTAACAGCCATCACAATTATAAAATATTACGAGAACTTTATCCTCCGGTTAGTATATAATGAACAAAGAAATTCGAAAGTAACAAAACTGTCTGGTACTACACAATTTTTCATAATATTGTTGCTTGTTGAACTTTATGTGATTCAACAGCGAATGTTTAAATTGTATTTTACGCTGTTACAACTGTTCACAGACGAATAACAAAACGTATATGAATACACAAATAATGTAAAAAAACTATATATGTTGATACACTAATGGAACCTAGCACACAGTTACCTTTTCCTACGATCAACTGCCCGCTGTAACGTGTGCTACTGCCTGATATTTATGTAATATTTATTTTAATGTATTTTCTTATTTTGTCAAAGTAATTTTTGCCACTAATTGTTATTGTTAATAGGTTCATTATTTAGAGCCATGATTTAAGGTTAACAACTATTTAATAAGTTATTTTTTTTAAATTGTGAATACTTCTATGTTAATAATTTTTACAAACATCTGTTTACATTTTTCAAGCCTGACCTTATTACGATGTACTCTATGGCATCACGCAGGTTGCCATGGTTACAGCGACGCACGCAGCATTATTTACTGAAAACTAATTTTTCTGATTCGTTAATTTTAATTTAGAGATTTTTTTTACAAGCAATGAGAATACATGTAGCATGGGTGCTAGGACTTTTGCTTTTTCGGCGTAGGTAAGCGTACGTGGGGAGTCCACGCACGCCTAAGGAATTTTAAATATTATAAATGCCGAGTCCAGATCGCCTTCAGGGTGAAGACGGGCCTATGGGCGAAGTTCTTGAAGAAAAGAAGAGGGTCTGGACGCGGTATACGCGGAAATATGTAATATTTTAGACGCCCGCGAACAGATAAGGATGGTGCCAATGGACTTGAGTTCGCACTAACACGATGTTCATTAGGGAAGATTGCTT
>PNEQ01022780.1:2500-11174 GCA_003012365.1 Medauroidea extradentata
TCTGTATAAACATGTGTGTAATTTCTCAAAAATGTTTGTATGTATGTATGTATGTATGTATGTATGTATGTATGTATGTATATATATAAATATATATATATATATATATATACATATATATGTGTGTATTTGTGTGTTGGTATTGAAGTCGCCTTATCAGAAGCGCTATAAGTTTAATTTATGTGAGTGTAAAATTATTTGCTCACAAATGTACTTAAATTGCTGTTCTCTATCTTCCGAAACATCGTACTGATATTTCCTGATCAATGTAAGTGTACAGAAACCTATATTTGCAGTGAAATTAATAGCACACTAGTTGGTGTAAAATTTAGTATGACGTTATAGTGTCGGATAAAGCACTTATGTATATAAGTGTGTTTCATTACACGCTGCGTTATGTTTTCTTTTTAACCTGGATTTTGTTGTAAGTGTAAGATTATTTGATTGATCAATGGAAAGGTGAAAGTGTAAAACTTTTTAACTGCGAAGTGATAAAAAATTTACTGACCGTAAAATACATATAATATATCGTTTTTGTTTGTTTTACGGTGTGGTGTGTTTTAAATCAAAGTAGTATATAATAATTATGGACGTATGACCATGACTTAAATGTCGACTTTTTTAACATATCATTTTTGCGTGCTGAAGTATCAATAGCAACCCAAAATATAGACATGAAAATGCACGTTTTCCTGGAAAATAGTCTCGGAATTATATCATAAAATATTGAAAAAGTTGATAGTGAAATCATAACCAGTATAAAAATGCATTCAAACATAAGTCTAGCCAGCCATTGACAAACTGAAAACCTTGCAGACCTCGTTCCTCATAAATTTCAAAGCATGAAACTAATTTTCAATATTTATGAAAAATAAAAATTCCTTATAATCCAGACATGTTTGGGCGAGCGTATGTACCATGAAACAGTCAGTAGTGACACCAAACGCTCATTAACGAGTCCGATAATATTTAAAATGAATGAGTACTAAAAGTGCGTGATAAACTTACTATTCACCAAACAAAATTAACTAAACAAAATTAACGTTAAATAGACACTAAAAGGTGAGCGGTGGTTTGTATAGCAATAGCCTGTAATTTTCTGCGCTAATAATATATTTCTTTCGTTTACATACCGCTCGTTTTTCACCTCGCCGCTTTCAGTTAGCCTGATGATCGGGCTGATAAAAGCCACCTTTATTCGCTCTCATATCCCGTTGCTAAACTTGTACAGATTTGTATTGCCTCATTACGCAATCACTCGCCCTTGTCGTCATAGTTCAATTGTTCACTGGCGTCTTCTAATAAAACTCCAACGCATTGCCCTTTAGGTTAGGCACCGTAAACTGAATATGTGGGTCTTCTAAGGGCAATAATGCATAATATCCAGTTGCCATTTTTCGCTGATGATATTACAGCAACCCAAACATCACCCGCCATTTCTCTTCGCCCACAAATACAATAGTATGAATATATCTGAAGATGACAGTTTGACATAGACAGCATAGTTTACTGTGGCTGTATGCCGATAATCTAGCATATTCCAGACATTTGCTGAAATATGCTAATATTTATTACAGTTCTTATGCATGTAGGATATAAACAAAATATACAATGCATGCTTAGTTTTTGTAACCTAAATGTTATAATATTTCTTCTTGTACTTTCAGATTTCAGATTCTATCAGAACGTCCTAGGATACGGTTGCACATGTTACAATTATGTCGCGTGAGATTTTATATTTTTATTTTTTCATAAGCTGAAGCTGTCGCGATCTATTAGTCAGAAAGTACAAAAAGAGGACATGCTGGTTTAATACCGCAAGAAAAATCGTTTAAAAGACATGATTATTTTTAGTCAGTTTGTGTTGTTCGTTACATGCTAAGATTCACCATGATGTTAGGAAACACGTTAACGTAATTAATCTGTGCTGCAGGTAGACTTCCAGGATTACAACGCATTCTGAGGTGCTAAACGTTTTACCAGATTTCTCAATTTGGTTTAACTTTCACAGGGACATAATTACTATATATCCTAACACCCCCAATATTTAGATCCATTATTTCAGTTTTCAACAAGCATTTGCTGAGAGCTGCAAGATTATAGTTACTACAAAAAGATTTTCGTGATGCATCATTACTGCTAAAAGTATTCTACAATTTAGACCAATTACTACACAGTACACGTTGCTACAGTTGTTCCTATCATGAAACAAACATTATTTATATTTTCTTCCAGAGATGCTATAACTTATTAATTACTTTATAACAAGTTCGAAAACACGTCTAAAGTCTGCACACATGTACATTAATCAGTTCGTTTAACGTTTTCACAATTTCACTAGTTCAGGCTATCACTAGTGCTTAGTTGTATCAAAGATGCGTGTATGCAAAGATTTTTAGATATTGAAGCTTATCCAGCAAATTATTTGTACTTATTTAAATTAAAGTATATAATATATATTTATATAATAGTGTCACATTCTTCTGTTACATACGGTAAAATAAAACTGTTGTATTTTACGTCTCCTAACAGCGAGGAAATTTTACTTGACTGAGCACGCGCGAACATATGCACAACTCAGACCTGTGATATTTCATTTCGTTTTCACCTTCACAACATACACTTTTTTTTTACTCTGCGGCGGGGTAGCGAAATTCATGAATTTCATCGGAGCCGCGAGGGATGGGAGCCACGGAGGAATAGCATGGAGGTTAGGGTGTTGGCCAACATAAAGCCTTTCGTCGGGACCCGGGTTGGCACGGGTGAGATAAGTTTTGGGCGGTGCCTTATCGACCGAGCTCGACCCCGCCGCTATTGTCCGCCCTAAACCCCCACCACCTCCTCTTTTCCACGCCTCTCTGCATATTTCTCCAACCCCTTCTCTAAGCGTACTTCAACCCTCGGCACCTTTCCTCCAGAGGGATGCTCTCTTCTCGACTGCTCACCTGGATATTGCTAGAGAAACCAACCTACCACACCGGTGCTGGCATGCCGGCGACTTCCATAATTAAACACGGAGAGCGGCGTGGTTAGAAGGATGGAGAGCATCTCAAAGCCGACTGTGGCAATCAGGCTCGGAGACTCCCGAGACTTCGCGGCCTGTGAATAGAGCGCTTGTTGAAGGTCCAGATGAACTACGGACGCGGTCCCGTGAGATAAGGAAGAATGGGCTGCTCATGGAGCATTGCGAACAGCTGCATGCAAAAGAGGAATTGGACCCGTGGTTGGCGGAGTGGCTATAGTGCTCGTCTCTCACCAGTTTGGGCTCAACTCGGATTTTCGCATGTTGGAATTGTGCCAGGAGTTCACTTCTGTCGGTGGGTTACCTTATAGATTTCGTGTTTTCCTCGTCCTTTCACTTGGGCATTAGTGCGATCGTAATGTTAATTTCGCCGTGGTGTAACATACTTAACAAACAAAAAGACTAAATTTTCTTTCCAGAAAATTCCACTTCAATAAATAAACCTTACTGGAGAGGCAAAAGGTGTTCTTATATATGCATTATGTGTGAAACATAGATGCCATCCGACGGTAGAAAAATTGTGTGACATTTTCGTAACTTCCGTAGTGCATATTACTCTCGTGTCTAGTTCAATCTTACTATTTTGGTGTTTGTGTACTCCGAAAAACCTTACATCTGCTTTCTAAGGCGCCCATAAGTTTACATGTTTTATCAGTTGTAACGGTTTTCAAGGCTTGTGAGGGCAATTGCTCTGGGCTCGTGACAGATCGATAGTGAAATTACGTCCTTCATGCAGTGGTGGTTTAACTTCTACGCTAGAAAATATGAAACCACTTTAGTGAAGTGTGAGCATACAAAATTCAAAGGAATTTACATCAATTACTTCTAGACTGCGACAATATATTTGTGTTACCTCACGATGCAAGGAGGCACGACATATGTAAATTCTAGATTTACCCTTCTCGTAGAGTGTGTCGGTGTGACAAATTACATAGACTGTATTTTCGTACTGATAATTTAATTAGGCATTAATAAACATATAAAGGTCAAGTTGTTCTCCTTAATAAACGGGAAGATTCGATTTCTGAGCAAAACTTTTGCTGTAGTTGAACAAAATACCAAAGAAACAGTAGTTACGAAACCAACAGAAACGTTTGTCTCATATGTGAACAGCTAGGAAAATTTATCGTCGACAGTATATGCATGCTGATCCTATGACAAGACTTTCAGTAAATGTTGGCATGCCAGGTGACATGAGACTTAAAACACGTACGGAAATGGTCAGTTTCGTTTATTTAACACTGCTATGTTACAAACACCTACGGAAAAGGTCATTTTTTTAACACTGTTAAGTTACAAGTGGGGGCACAAGTTAAAATGCTGTGTCACAACTAACAATTAAGACATAATCTAAACGAACATGTTAAAATGTGTGAAGCTAAAGCTCTTACAGTTGTACATGTAGCTGATATGCCGAATAAACCTGGATTCGTTCTAAGGCAATCGGCTTTCCGAGGTGTTTTGAAGAAATGTTGCAATGAAATTATCAGATGCATCGACATCTTGAAAAAATGAAAGAAAATTGAGTACTGCCACATACAGGAGAGTTTGAAAGTTCACAGGACCTTTAAATGCAATGCATGTTTGGAGTGTGATTAAATTAAACCGGAGTCAATGAAGGTAGTCATTGCAGGAAAAAATTCAAGACTACACTCTAAATCTGAATTAGTGAATATTCACTGATTCACACTGATGGATGGAGCAGTTTAAACAATTTGAATCAGTGAATATAGTCACATTTTAATTAGTGAATATCCATTGATTTCCTGTAAGAGTGCCAACATCTCACAATTGAATCAGTGAATATTCATAGTTTTTTCCAGTTGTTTTCAAAAAACAATTTTCACTTACTGAATCAGTGAAAAATTACTGGTAAATTTGTGGACATTCACTAATTAACTTGTGGAATGTAGGCACTCTTTATCGGAATTAGTGAATAGTCACCGATTTCGCAGTGGTTTCTCACTGATTCAATTTGTTGAAACTGCTCCATGCATTGGCGTGAATCAGTTAATATTCACTAATTCAGATTTAGAGTGTACGAATACACATCTTTATATAATTGACGAAATCGAAAACAGCATCGAATATGACACACACGCAAAAAAAATGTACCATGAGGATGACGAGATTGTTATGGAAGGTTCGGTTTGGGTTCTAGGTGCTGTACATCACCTAGGACTACGAAAAAAGAAACAATATATTTTGCTCTCTTCAAGAATAAGCAATGGTCATTACGTGTTAGTTATTTTCCTGTTTCTGATTGGGTGCTAGCAGTTTAGCAACATTTGGTTACATCGGTGAAGGTTTTATCTTAGTGACTAGTTGTAAGCCTGTGTAGTTCAACTAGTTAGACAGAAATGACGACTTCTTAATCTAGGTCTACGACCGCTTTGCCCTTGAATGCGACATCTTCGTTAGTGACTTCAACCACTTCGACCACGTCTAGGACATCCTCGTCAATTATGACCAAATTTATAGCTGAATCATCACATTATAGGTGTCGCTTCTGCCGTGATGACTTTGTTTTCAAGTTTGCAGTACAAGGACACGAATCAGATAAGTGTAAGAAACGGTGACATTTAAATTTAAATATAACATATATAATTAGACATTACATAATTAAGACTGTTAATAGACTGTTCATGTTTTCAAGGATTTCCTGTGATTATTATAACCCACATGATCTAAAATGATGGTCGGCGTTGGATATAAGATTTGATATTACTGTGTATAGTTACGACTGCAGTGAATGATCGACCTTGTGTTATTAAAGTTGTGATGGGTGAAGTTGTTATACATATTAAATGCATAAGGCTAAAATGGTGGTTAGTTAGTGAGAGGGTACTAGTAGTGGAGTCTGAGAGAGGGGATCATGTTGGTGCAGGGGTGGTGGATGAGGACAGTAGCAGAGTGTGGAGGGTGGGTATGGTGTAAGGGGTTATGGTGCGGCTGGTGGTGGGGTGGGGTAGTGTTTTTGGAGAGGGAGTGGTGTGATTGAGTAGATGGTATTTTTAAAAATGAGGGGAAATGTATCAACTCTATGATTAAACAAATAAGAGGTCAGTCTCTCGGCGAGTGTGTTGCTGGTCGGATGCAGTCTGCCATGTTAAGTAGTCGATAGCCTCTTATGTGCATGTAAAATATTCGTATTACATGGACATTTTATATTTTAAAAAATTATTAGACAGAAGTTACAAGTAATCGATTGGGTATATTTAAGTAACTGAGAGGGAAAGTATGGTATGTAGTCTTCATGAGTATATATGAAATTATCTTGCGTGAGTTATAACTGAATAAAATGTTTTATTAATTTACATATTTTTTTATTTTTAGATTATTTTATTTATTGTAAATCTTTGTAGTTTAGTTAAGATGAGAGATGAGCTTATGTAATTACTACTTGTATTATTCACATCTAATTAAATATTAACGTTTATAAACATTCTCAAATTTTGGTGAATATTAAATTAAGGGATATAGAAATATTTTGTGTTAGGTGAATTCATGCGAGGGCACGTATGCTATTAATATAATTAGTACTTGTATTTAAGAAAAGTGTTAAAAGAAAATAAATGTAATCTTAGACATCCAATAAAGATTTAATAATTAGTAGTTTTTTAACAAAAAATTATCGATTTATATATATATATATAGTTTCTCAACACCAACTCTCAATCGTAACCCCTACTATTTGTGGGGACCGCATTGAGATGACAATGGGGACAAGACGAATTTCAGTTCTGACAAGGGAAAAAAATTAAATTTGAAGAAAAACATTTTTAAAGAAGACGGGAAATTTTGGAGGAATATTTAAAGTTTTGGAGGTAAAAAATGTTTATTTTGGGAAAGAAAGTCAATGTAAGGTCACAGAAATCCAATACGGCCGCCGTGGATGGTAACGTTATTCAAGATAGAGGGTGGCTCCACGCTCCGCAATCACATATCATGCACCAAACAGTCGACAGTAAACTGCTAATATATTATTCTTCTTTGCGAATCATTCCGTTAGGACTACGCGTAATACTTAGAGGTGTTTAAGGAAACGAGTAATATAGCTGCTATGTTTCTGTGACCCGTAAATAAACAAATGCCTATTACTAAAAGCAATTGTAAACAATTATATTTATAATTATATATAATCATTATAACACATTTAGAATATTCTCTTTTAAGCGCTTTTGTGAAATTACTTAAGTTTTCTTCTTAAGTCGAAAGTCATAAATGTCCCCTATACAGCTATAAAAATAAAGAAAAACCTTCAGTAAATATTAGTAAATGTAGTATACCATGCCTAAATTACGACAAATTGTTACGATAACGCGTAAATATTGACATAAAATATAATTACTAATATGTTATAGGTGGCAGGTATAAGTAACAACTGACTATGCCATGTTTGGTAGATTTTACTTTTGTGTTAAATTCAATTTTTTGTGTCGTATTCCGATTCCAGTTTAAATAGTAAGGACACGCTCGTACCGTTTGAATGAATTGTTTATGTTTACGTTTGCATAAATTCGTTAATAATCCATATATTGAAAAAGAAAATGGTTTCCACAAGTAGTAAAAACTTCATTTCATTCCCCGGAATATATAACCACAATATACAGAATAAGAAAATGGCTTATTTAAATTCGTGAAAAAATCTCATAGTAGAATGAAATCTCACTAAAAATAATGCTGCCTGTAATTTATAGCCTGATTGACAAAAAACCAAAACAATTTTAACATGGATATTGCATAAATTACATTTTCGTGTTCGTTACTTTCCAATGGTGATTTTTAGAGCCATTTCATAAGTCAATTGGTTTTCTTTTCGTGAAATTAAGTTGTGAGCTTTTAAACGACGAAGAAGTAGATGTAATCCGTTTCGCTTAGCATCAGTAAAACTTGAAAGCTCTCAGCGGATTTTCATTTTACGGGTATAAGATCTTTCTAATAACTAATTTTTTGAAAAAACCCTGAGGTGTCCACTATACCATAATGTGCAGTTTAATTAGTTTTACAATGTGTCTTTGTGCCAGATGAAATGTTTATTTCATTGTTGTTAAGCAACAAATTACGAACTGTTTATTCATATAATACTCATATACATGCATTTATTTGTTATTAAAATGTCCTAAAATTAAAATTGTAGTGGCGAAAGTCATTTAAATTGCTTTCTTAATTTATTTAAAATCTTCAAATACAATGTATATTTTCATCAAAATTTCTGTATATCTGGATTAAGTAAGTTTTAAAATTGTGGTTATTAAGTATGCAACACCAAAAAATCTTTCTACTTCACTAAAAGGCGCAAATCAAACATGTGAAGTAGCACACATTTAGCATTGACCGTGTAAAACGTACGTAGTTTAAGGAACTCGAGTTCGCTGAAGTGGGAATAACAGCGGAGTTTTTATACGGCGTTCAAACCCTCGAGCAGCGACAAAAACGTCTCCGCGGGTTTCTCAAATGTTTACACCCGCACTCGTGTTCGGAAACAAAAACCCAGTAGCCGCTACTCTCCCCCGGTTCCATTCATCAACGACTTCCTCGTGATGGGCAGTCCTCGTGCGAGGCGCGGGAGCCGACAAACTCCCAGCAGTTTTCATTAGCTGATTGAACCCGCAAGCGCGCAAGGGACAGCAGCGGGAGTGACCATAGCGA
>PNEQ01022780.1:11274-53609 GCA_003012365.1 Medauroidea extradentata
AAAAAAAAAAAAAAAAAAAAAAAAAAAAAAAAAAAAAAAAAAAAAAAAAAAAAAAAAAAAGCCCCTTAATTTATTACGTAATCTAACATCGTCACTCTCAACTGCGCCATGTTCCCTAAATCGATGGATGCATCATTCAATGGTGTGAGGGTTATACGGCAGTTTAACAACGAGGTCTTAGAGCTGATGAGGGTGAAATGATTTGAAGAGACAACACATCAGTGCCCGAGCTGCGATTTAAACCCAGGACCTCTCACTTCGTATACCGGTTCCTAACCACCTACGGTACGAACGGCGGCTAAGATCATTTATTAATATTAGATGGCCAATTTCTTTTCCGATTAATCCGGGCACGACCTCTACCCAGCCACTGGTCGAGTCGTTTCTTCTGCTCAGCTCGTAAAAAATTAAATTGATGAAACGTACGTTTAAACTCTTGAGTCAAGTTCTTAATGAACAAGGCTCCCAGCTGAAATACGCCTGTTTGTTCTTGTTGAAACAGTTTTTTGAGTTTCTCGCAATTTTTGTATTTTCACAAGACACGGGATTGCGACAATATTCTTCCGCCGGCGGAGATTGAATTCAGTTCCCAATGGAGTCGCACGTGTACAGCACATTGGACTTAGACATTAAGTGAAGGATTCACTCGGGGTACTCGCGTTTCCTTACATAATAGGACAAAAAGACAAATGAGGGTGCCCCGAGATAACCCGCCAACCACCGTCATTAATTGGTTACGTTTCCGCATTTGAAATCTCTACTGGTAATCGAACCCGATTGCCTTGACAGAAGGCGTACATCCTAGTCGATGTGTCTGATACGACCATTGCAAAGGTTGACGTCAGTGAGGACATAAAGATGGTAGATTTGCACGTAGTTTTAAAACATGCTTAAGATCACTGCCGGTTGAACGTTTTTGAGCGTCATAAATATGCATACGGTTAAACAAGTTGTTATACAAGCAGGCCATAACGTCTTTTCTCATTGCAAATGTGTGTAACGAGAGATTTAGGCCTATCAACGCTAGCAAAGTGCGGTTTACACCAATATTAAGTGGAATCCATCGAGTTTATTTGTGACCTTTGAAAGAACTGTGCAATGGGAGTACATCACTGGATTTTTTTGTACGAACATACTCAATTGCGAAATAAATGACTGTCAAAATAAAACTAAAAATAAAAAACGTAAAAAAGGTGAGTATGCTTTAGTCAACAGAAAACATGCACAACATAAAATTCCAAAAATGGAATCGGGTCAATTAAAACAAGGAACAAACAGATAATAAATGAGAAAAAAAAATTTAAAAAAAAAACTTAAGTTGACATGCGGCTCAATGATGAGACGAAACGAAAACACAATCGATATCAGACACGAACAGAAATACAACAAACGACACAATGATGAGACGAAACAAAACACAAATATGTCAGACACAAACAGAAACAACAACAAACGACACAAACGATGGACGAAACAAAACATAGTAGTATTCCAGATAGTCTGTACTAACGACGTTTATGATTTTTGTCTTATTTTTAGTTTTCTTTTGACAGTCATTTATTTCGCAGTATGTCCATACAAATAAATCCTGTCAAGTTTATTTGTGTCTCAGGTAGGTGCTGTGTGAGAACGGCGGCTTTCACACAAGAAAAGGCTCAATGTGTTCTGTGGTATCACGAGACCAAGTTCGCTCTTACGGTTCATCGCAAATTTCGAAGTGAGTATGACGCCGGCAGCCTGATCACAAATGCATAAATGCTTGGTGTGAGACAATTAAAAGACTGGTATTGTGGGCCGTCGTTCACGAGCAGGTCTATTCCTGTAAGTGAAGACACTGTCGACGCTGTTCAGGAAACATTCCGACGAAGCCCCTCTAAATCGACACGTCAGGCTTCACGTCAACTTGGTATTTCACGTGCAACAGTACACAAAATGTTACACAAAAGACTTCATTTGTGTGCGTACAAAGTGCAAATTTTTCAAGTCTTTGAACCAAATGACCACGTTACTATATTTCTGATGAATTTATATCGCATATTGCCACTGGTTAAGCACACACAAATATTTTTCTCATTTGCAACATGATTAACGAATTTTGTACAAAGATATTTTCAGTGATTTCCTTTTCGGCCTTGATTGAAGATGAAAAATATAATTTTATATACTGCCAAAATAACGCACCTATATTAATAATTTCTACTAAAATTAAATGTGTTCAATTCATACAGCTCTTTATAACTTAACCTGTACATTGTGTTACAGTAAAATTTTAATGTTTTTTAGTAGTGTTATGATTACTGTATAAAAATTCGATAATTATGCGTTGAACTGATCATCTGGAAAAAAGAACTTTAGAGACCTAGAATAGACCGAAAAAATAATCTCCATACCTTCCTTAGTAACACACTAAAGGCGCGATGTCATCACAAGACGGGAAACATTTTATTCGGGGTCCGAAGTTACCGTTTTTGGCTAATTTGGCGAAGTGCGAAACGTCAACAAGCCAGTGTGAATAGTAGTGTAGAGGCCGTTGCTAGGCTTCGTTAGAGTCAATTCAACAACAGCGCATGTACGTACATACAGCTCGAAAAAAAAAATTGTGTGTCTGCAGAAAATATGTGAACTACAGTTGTCTCCCTCTCTGACACACCAACTTGTCACTGGTACTTCGGTCACTGGTAACATTATGAGTCTTATGTAATTATAAGTACATATTAATGAAGGAAATTTCTATAGTTTCGTTTCACTCGTTTGTATTTGTGCTTTTATCAAACAATTTTCCTCGTAGTCAGTTATCTACGCACTAGGCCGGAACTTGTGTATCCTATGTTAAATAGGTCATTGAATTCAATTGCAACATTAAATTATGTAATTGGCTATTGTTTTCAGGTACAGAACTGCTTAGAAAATTGCGTTATACCCCCAAATTCCCTACAGATTCATTGACCTCCCACTAGGGCGTAACTTACGAACCAGTAGGAATATAGAAAAGCTATTTCCACCAATGTATTCAGTGTCTCTGAATGTCTGCTTGACGAAATTGTAAAAGCTCTGATTTCGAAAGGTTCCTGAAGACGGATAATAAGGAACCCCTCTACATAACAACAGCTCAACAAGAAGCCTAGAGGACTAAAGAAAAGAGACCTGTGAGACGTGAAAAATTAATAAACTGTTAATCACACATTTATACTTGCCTTTTGTACCACTTTATTTACTTATTTTTAAAATACATGTAATTCTTTAAAACACTTGTAATGTTTGAAAACATGAATAGTTTTTTAATTCAGGGTTGTACGTCATCATATTTGAAACTTAACATAATAAAAATAAAACAAACCAAATAAACTATGCTATTGCACCTACATACAAATTCGTTGATACTGAGGCTGTGTTATGGAAGGTTGGGTTGTTATGAAAAATTTGATATTTTTAAGTGCTAAAGTGACAATTTTATGCATTTACTAGGACGGCAGTGTATTTTGGTTCCTGGAATTGGGATTTGCCTGAATAAGGGGCTCTTATGCTAGCTATTATTCTAATAATTTAATTCTAAAATGTTTTTTGACTGTTGTATTGGAGAATAAATACCGATCAGTTTTGATTTTTATTATATAACTTACACGTAATTTTCAATAGAAGTATCTTCAAAATATAGATCGTACTAACCATAATATTGTAATGAACCAACTGAGAAAAAGCAACGAGCTTGTTAGTCTATCAGCTGAGTGAAAGAATACCTTCTATTATGCGTTAAAGACGAGTGAGGTGTCATTTTATTCAGAATTTTGTGTAGGTTACGAATATGCTAACCCGGAAATCAAAATCGGTAGCTTCCATATCGTTTATAAAGAAAAAGTAAAAATACACAGTAAACTTTTACTGCCGATTTTCCAAAAGATAATGTTGACAATGCGAAAATCTAGTTGACATTCTCAGTGAAAAACCTAGGACTCATTTTGAACAGCTCTTAAAATTGGTCTCACCACGTAGGTAACATATGAAAGAAGGCACTGGCCACCCTTCACTCGCTAAAAAGCCTAAAAATTTAATCCCCCTTGCGCATTAAAAGTACCCTGTCCAGACACTAATTTTTACGTTGATTGACTACTGTGACGTGGTTTACAGCGACCTCGCTGACAAACAAGCCACTAGATTGCTGAAGATTCAAAATATATGAGTACGTTGTATTTTTAACCTTAAAATACGTAATCATATCTCACAATTTCATAAAAATTTGTCCTGGCAACGACTCGAAAACAGGGGTAAATTACATTGCCCCCTTCTCTTACGAAAGGTTTTATATTCTAAATCTCCTTCCTGTTTAACAGCTAAATTTGAATTACTTCCCCGTCATTAAATTGGTACCCACTCGAAAGCCGCTCTGTCTCTGCTCATACCTAAACATAGTAATAGTGCTTATTCTCAATCTTTTACAATTTCTGCAGCGCGCATCTGGAATGCACTGGAAGAACATGTAAAACAAATGTTGTCTCAACCTACATTTAAAAGAGCTCTTTTGAAAAGTATGAACGCTGATTTTGATAGTGCAGAGTGAACAGTGGATGATCTCACTCTCATTAATTTGGTGTGAATGTGTGCATCATTGAATTGTGAACGACTTCTGTAATGTTTTCTTTTCCTTTTTTTCTCATTTGTGTTTCGCAATCTATTTCATGCTTTGCAATTTTAAGAGACTGCTGTTTGCTTATCCAATAATGTACTTTAATTGATGACATTAAAAGTTGTAACCACTGTAGTTAAGTGGTAGACAAGTCAATACTGCCTTAACTTTGCCACATGTAATAATAAGTCGAATTAAATAAATAAATAAAATGACACCTCTCTCGTCTTTACCACATGGCCCGACTGAAGGCATATTCATGAGAATCGGGTTCTAGCTGATAGATCGCGCCCTGCAGATAATCCCCGTCAGTTTTGGTAACATGAGTTGTCACTTATTAACCTCTCATAACTGATCAGTGTTCACACAAGGTACTGGGGATATAAGCAACATATCTCTACAATTAGATGTCCTGTATTCGTTGGGTAAAAAATAGAGATTATTTTATTTTAATTACTATTTTTACAAGATTATAATTATTCCAGAAATGTTCATATTGCAACATACTATAGAGTATCATAAGGTACAAGTCTAAGACATGGTTTTACGTATTATTCATGCTGCTATACCGTACTACAATTAACTAAATCATTAAAAAAAAGGCGTATTGTCCAAATTTATTTCTTTAAAAAGTTAAAAGATATTTACATATATCTAATGTCATAGACAATTATATTACTTTACAACACCTACTTCCGAAAACGATATACTTTCAATACATTCGTTCTCTCAATAATGTTCAATAACAGTACACATGTTTCTCACTGTTTAGCATACCGTACCGAGCACCCTTCAGGTTAAACCGTTTTATCTGTATTTTTAAGGCAGATTGAGTCACTGGACCACGAACAACAAGTATAGCCAAAAATCCAGCATTAAATTAGGTTAAATAAGAAAAATTTGACGAACCTAAAAGAAATGGTAGTTATATTTAGATGGACAAAAAACCAAATTTGCTAAACATTGTATGCACTCCTAGATGCAATTATTTTGTATTATCACTATATTTTAATTTTTTAGTCTAACTTATCAAGTGATAGTGACTACATAAGCGTATTTGAAACAATAAACTCTAAAGATAAAGAATATATATAACATTTTTCTTCTGTTGTTTAGGTAACTCTTTTTGTCTGTAGTGATTGTTAGAAAGAAATGAAAGACTACGAGTGCAAAAAAATATAAGGTCATGAAGTTTCAATTCACAAGTGTTAGAAGCTGCCACCTGCCGTCTCTCAGGCTTTAAAATATTCAAGCCAATACGGCAGCGCTCTCAGAGAGTGTGCTTGTTTTCTGTATCGGAAGATGTTGCAGCGCAAGTAACTTTCGTGAAAAGGAATGTTCGAAGCGAAGTAAGTCTCGCAGCAAGTTTGCGAAC
Organism: Medauroidea extradentata; assembly: GCA_003012365.1. Taxonomy (NCBI): domain Eukaryota; kingdom Metazoa; phylum Arthropoda; class Insecta; order Phasmatodea; family Phasmatidae; genus Medauroidea; species Medauroidea extradentata. The sequence goes on from PNEQ01022780.1 coordinate 17,271, forward strand.
GTTTCAGACGTAGTGGGAGTTCAAGATATGCATTTTTAATACAAGTTGAAGATTTATGTGATTTATCTGTTAACAGGTGGAAATGTCACACGCATGCAATTAATTGTATAACAGCAAATACATAAAGGCAATTTCACTATAGTCCCATTTATTAAGTAAGTACACGCAGAAAAATTTGTCCGGTAAGTTTGTTTAATCTGTGTTCGCTTGATGAAACGAATGTACAGACCAGATGTCGTTAAGTAATATTTAAATGTACTGTCAATAACATTGTATGCGAAAATAGCCATATGCAGAACGTTGTTCTCTCTCTATAGTATTAGAATATATCTTCAGTTAGACTACATTAGCACGTGTGTGTGAGGTTGTTCATTACTTCGTGACCATAAAATATTGGACATGAGAACCTAATTGGGATAAGCAATTCAGTCGTCTTTACCGATAACTTGCAATAGTAAATAAATTTTACTTCCGCTTCAACTATACCCGCCATACGGTTAGTTGATCCTTACTTTTAGAAACCAACTGTTAAAAAAAAAAAAAAAAAAAAAAACTACTAGGAATACTTCTGTTATGCCCATATTACGAAAACAAATAAAAAAAAGCAATGTGGTAAGATAAATAAGTAATTTTTTTATTGTTACGCGGCACTCGAGTATGAAAATAGTTAGTAATAAATAATTACTTCAAAAGTGAGTTAATCACGTATTTTATACGATAGTTGGAGGATGGTTGAGTAGGCAGTAATGTCGTAGAAATAGTTCCTCAGTATATTACGAACAGTAGCTAAAATATTGAAAAATGTTTAACGTAATATGCACACAATGTGTTAATTTTCAGGAAATGGAATAAAATATATATTTTAATTTAGCATAAATTACAATATTTTAGAGATGACGCAGTTAGCGGCGGTGGATGAACAACGTATGTCGGCTTACAGTGCAACCGTCAGCCTGCCGATGTTATTGTTAACGTTTCGCGGAAGGATACATAGTTGGAGTGAAAACAGATCCAAACTAGAAGCAGGGGTTCCAGTAAGTATCAAGTTATTGTACGGCGGGTATATACAGAATGTCGATAAACATCCGCATAACAAGCATTCCATGCGAATTATGGGCTGAATTGGAGACGAAAATGTTACTGGCAAAATGTCGTACGATGACAATCATATTCCATGCAAAAAGTGACAACATAGCACTGTAATTGCACTCCACAGATATCTTACTTATCATACGTCTATTGTTCTGATCAGCATATTATGGGTGTTGGTTAAAATCCCAAGAAGTCCAAACATGAGTCCACGTTTACTTTACGTAACGCACATAAAAAAACCTAAACGTGAAGCGAAAAGGAGACTTTTTTCTTGCAGCGTTGCCAAGTTGTGCCCGTAAAATATTGTACAATATTTTGGTATTTATATTTTCTTCCTCAGTTTTACCCAGGATTCGCGAGGTTTCGAAAATATTTTTAAACGCAAATTAATACATAGTATATTAAAATTCATTCTGGCATTTTTAACACATATATATCATCACTTTTAGCTGAATGTTTCTATTGCAACACATTTAATCGATTTTTAGATTTTGGCCCCTGAAATAGTACATATTTTGCTGTCAAAATAAGCCAAAATGAAGCAAAATAAATTTTTGCTAGCAAACGGTCAATAATTTAACAAAAACGCTGTGGCAAAATTGTGTATTGCATGACTGTACACTGTCTATAATTTTTTCAAAGAATTTGGTTAAAAATATTTGAGTTATTGGCAAATGTTTGAAATAAATGAAAGATCTTGGCCTTAAATAACGTGGTAGTGTTTCTGGACGTCCTTTAAAGGGCTGTCATCTGCCCACCCAGCAAAGTTGTTTAACTTGAAGCTTAATAAGAATGTTTTCAATATAACTGTATATATATATATATATATATATATATATAATCTGGTTTATTTTTTAAAGATTTGTAGAAGGTAAAAAATAAAATTTATTTCCGATCAACTGAGACGTGCAAATTTTTCACCTCCAGCGAAGCACGACAGCTCTCTTAAAACATTTAACGAGAATAAAAAAGAAAGAATTTCACGTATGGGATTCCATAGTGCAGTAACGCCAAGCTACTAAATACACCATCACAAAATTTAATTGTCTCTTGTACTCGTAACGAAATTCTTAAATAACCATATCACCCCGTGAGTTGAATTTTTCATATATATGTAAACCATATTCTCATTGAAATTCCTTAATTAATTTTAAAACGGCTTCAAAATTATACGAATACATTTGCTACTTTTCACCAACGTTAACAGACTTAAATTATGATGACTTTGAAAAGTCGATTTATGCTTCATTTAAAAAGTATATATGACTATGTTCGTAACCATAAATGGTCACATGTTTTAAAATTAACGGTTTATACTAAGACATTTTTTTCTATAGCGTGATCGTAATCCATTTTGAACTTTTTTGTAAACAAAAAAAAATTAAAAAACTATATTTCTTAATTTGACCTGTGATGCTCTCTGTTCAGAAATTAAGGTTTAAAATTACTTAAAATAAAAAACAAATTATTACAATTTACCTACTATAACTAACAGGAGTTGACTACACCCTCAGGCGTAAATTGTCTCCTAATAATAACATATCTTTCTTTGTACAAACTGAAGCAACGACAAAAATAATGGCAGTTACTTATACAGTCATATTATTTACAGCTGTTTATATATGTAGTCCAACCAGTCAGCCTTAAACAAATTCATTATCCTTGCAAAGAACTCTAACGTACCATAAATTAGCAATACGATTCACATACAATGTTCTCCGTTAGGCCATACTTTCTGGTATCTTATATCACAGAAGCCTACGTCCCTCGTTGACACCGACGTCACTTTCAGACCCCGCTCACTCACTCGTCACTCGCCGATAGTTCCATTTTATTCTAGCTCAGTACATGTAACTGCCAACTCAGGACGCGTGTGGCTTTGTAAATTAACAAAATATTCCTAAGGTGGTTACTAAAATATACCTCAAACAGCCAAGTGAAGACAAAGAAAAGCACATATAGAAAATTCTGCAACAACCTGCTTCAGTTTTTTTTGCTCGCAGCCTCGCATTGCCAGTTTAACACACGCTCACAAACACTGGTTTATGTAATTTGTTATGCCTTGTTAGTCAAGTTGTAATTTTTTTCAAAAGTTTAAGAAGAACTGTCCATTCTTATAAATAAATGTCATGAATTCTGTTCCCGGTTTTATAAGAAAATTGTGAAAGTTTTCTGTTAAGTAAGAATTCTAAGGGTGTCCCGAAACTAGTAAGTAGTAAATTGTTAAATTTATCCGGTAGTAATATTTATTTGGTTCGATTTTTTTACTTGGCCTCGATCTTGTTAGAGGTAAACGGAGAAAAGAGGGAAGGGATTGGCCATGGCCTGTTTATTGGCGTTCCAGTGGGAAATTTCGTAGTTATATATTTGAATGAAACAGTGTTAGTTTTGTAGACGTTACATGGGAGTACATTATCTGCTAACAAAAAAATTTACCTCAACCAGTTTTCCCAAAGTGGCAATTCAAAGCCAAAATTTGCATGTTTTTAGTTCATACAACCCCCGAAAACCAGTTGCTTTGATGAAAAAAAAAAAATCACAGTGAAATAAGATCCCACGGGCTAGGGCTGTAAGCAATTAAACATGAAATACAAATCATTCTTAATATAGCAAAACATTTTCCAAAATTTCAGAAATGGTTTAAAAATTAAAAACGTTGTTTGTAGGTTTTTTAAAATAGCCTTACTAACTGCCTGGTTGTGGCTTTGCCAGCGTGAAATAATTTTATGTAAACAGTTACTCTGTTTAAAATAATGGTTCGGGGAAGTACTTTTTTATGTAATATATGCTGTAATCTGTATCAAAGAAATATATTTACGCCGTGGGTGCTGTCAGCTATTATTCTTTATGATTATGTTAACATAAAACTGAAATAGTTTGGCGAAGTTTTTAATATGTGCATATCACAGCTCCTTTTACGGCGGCAAGGCCTTGGGTAGCATCCTTTTTATATAACAATATAATCGTAATCCGGGTTCAGTTCCTGGTTGACTCAACCGTATTTTTCCAAGTGAGAACTGTGCCTGGATGGTTTCCATCGCCCTTCACGCCAGGCACTGCTCCGTATCCAACCCATGTCGTCCCTTGCCGTCTTTCAACAAATTAGTTGTTCAGAGTAGTCCAAATAACTCGACTATCCTGTCTCAACCTTCCAACTGCCACTGATACGTGCGTATGCAGAATGTCCCATAAGTCCGGTCTTTAATAAGAGTAAATAAAAAATTGGCGTAATATGGAAGGGTTTAATAGTGATGTACTGTGTTGGCATAAGAACATATCGCTGTGTTCACTTCCATGTGTCATTTCGACAGAAAATGTTCAACTTTATGGCCGCGATGTGCTTTGCACATGCGTATGGGATGCTTCAAATTGCTTTATACGTCATGTCGCATGGCCGGTGGTGAGTGGCGGTCATACAGCAGTAACGTATTTATTCACAACAACATTTCATTAAATTCACCTATTTTAACGTTTATTAAGAGAACGGACTTTTCCTATGAGACCGGACTTATGGGGTATGCTGTATTATATCACAATAATTCCTTTCGCTACGTCTTACGCGGGATACGACCCCGAAATCTCCAATAAGCAGACTTATATCTTTCCGAACGAATGGTTTAAGGTAGATCGTGAGAATTCTTATGTATGTACAGGCTCAAGACCCAAGAGGTTAATTTATGAATATGATTGCAAAAAGTAACAACTTTTGAATTGTTTCTCCATTGCCTTGCTGAATTTTCCGAAGTTCTGTAACATTTTACTGCTTTTCACATCCTTAATGGTCTAATTTCATAAAATTATAAGTTTGAGTTGTAGATATTTTCATAAGCTTCAGTCTAAAAAAATATCTCGATACCTCAAATGGTTTAAAACATACAGATAACTGAAGACAGGTTATATTTTTTTAACGGCTTTAAAGAACGAATTTATAAAAACCATTTAATCACATTTTGGATATTTACGTTAGCTTCATTTTAAAACAATAATCATCTCGGTATTTTAAATGTTTTAGGCGAAACTGATGATTAATTGGAAACTCATATTTTTTATAACGTATTATAAGTTAGAATTTTGAAACAAAACTCCTAAATGTTTATTTTAATATTTACGTTAGCATAATTCTGAAGAAAAAAATCACCTCGATATCTTAACTGCTGTGCGAGGAATCAAAGATTGTCGAAAAACTTTCAACGGCTTTTCACCACCTAATTTTCGAATTTTGCAAAATGGTTACAAATTTGCTAATATGCATTTGTTTAGACAATATTGTGAAGTTAAAACGAATACTAGCGTTCCAGGATAATAAGATATCAGGGAGTCTTTGAAAACACATACACATCCTTTTTACCTCTTTAATTTTTTAATAATGAAAAATTCCTTCTCTGTTATTCCCTACGGGCTAAGGAGAAGCTTCCTTCAAAATTTCACGGTTCTAGGTCCAGCGGTTTGGGCTGTGCCTTGATGAATGAGTGTGGACTATTCTCCTACATATTCAAGGACACTGAAATCAGTGTTCTGAAAATCTAGTAGATCATACTTAAGTGATCCATACTCACAACAAAGAAAAACATTTACGTAATTCTCCGACATATGCATGTTGGTACCGCTGAAACTGACGTTCTGTAATTTCATAGGCAATGTAACTATAATGCAGCTCAGGAAGGTATTCGAATTTGTTATGATCAAGTTCCCGTAAAAAAATCTGCTGCTAGTTGCACTAGAACCATAAGATGGTTAATTAAATGAGAGCATTAGAAAAAGTAAAGTTAGTTAAGCTAAGTCGAGAGAGAGAGAGGGGGGGGGGGTCACTTGACTTTGTGACAGGCCCATATGGTCGCCACCCAGATTTATTATATTTAATAGTTATCAATGTCAACCATCATAAACCAATGTATAATAATAACTATGCCTTACGACCATTCGTTTTCGTTGTAATTGTATGAGGATCACGTTGCAATAGTTCTCATTAAGATACCATTACTGCACCAAGTTTTATAATAAAAATAAGGAATTGTATATATTTTGTCTTTGTGAAAACGAGAGAGGAGAAGCAGGTGCAGGGAGAGTCTTGGGGCCCCACCCAACCCCCGCTCGAACCACCTCCCTAGCTGGTCAGGAGGGGAGGGGTCCAGCCAATAGTTTTGCTAGTTGTTACTGTGTTGTAGATATTTAATAATTAAGAAACCCTAAATGTTAACAAGTAAATGAACCATTTTATGTAAGTGAATGTAAATAGTGACGAGAAATTAAGAAATGGTTTAATAAATACGGTTCTGGCTGGAATTGTTGTTCTCGAGAGGCAGGCCATCGATTGTTAGCTGACTCCTGATTGGCCCAAAACGAACCGTAGCTTGCTGGCCAAGTGACGGGGGATTTTGGCGAAAATGGGGGAGAAGCGAGCCGGCGTCGGTCCGGGACAAACGTTGTCAAGCCGGAGGGTCGTCGGCGAGTCGCGGCGACGGTAGGGCAGAGTGCCTCCGTCAGGAGCCGAAGCTAGGTGTCGAGACGCGGAGTATTGTGGGCCGAGGTGCCATCATCACCGTTGTTCCGGGCATTGGGACGCCAATGAGATTTCGTCAAGTCACAAAGTACGTCGAGCCGAGACACCTCTGATTAAATTGTAGAGAGACTGTGATCACGAGGCATTTGATATTCTAATTAGTTGTCGGGGCTCCGTGCGCACGACTGTGATCCTTAAGCGCCGTACCGACAGTTCTACGTCAGTATCGGTCCGCCCCGAGAGGACAGCAACGACGTGCTACCCGGGTAAAAAGACTTGCAACTTTTGCATTGCACTATCTAGTATCATAGTATCCAGAACTTGCACCCAGCAACAATAGCCAACCAAACATCCACAGAATAGTAAACAAAACCAATAAAAATTTTAATAACACAATCGGACATCGTATCTTTAATTATTAAGGCCTTTTTAGCGTTTAATTATTTATTTTTAATAAATTGAGTAATTCATTGTATAACCTATATTTCAGACCAGAAATAAAACTGCAGTTCGCCATCATAGACCGGCGTATCTAGCGATTGAAATTGTCCCTTGCAACACTAATAGCGTTGAGCTGTATGAACTATAGTAGAAATAATAGTGAGTGAGAGATTTTGGTTAGCGCTAATATGTTTTCGGGAACATGTCCGGCTTTCCGCTCCGACCACAAATCCTGTACCTGATCCCTAAAACTTAACAGGAAACAACTTATATAGCCATATTTGCCAACCAAAATCGGACATTTGCGTTGTTCCGTGTGCAAAACTAACCACCAAGTGGGCTTGGGAAAGCATGTCTCTCCACTGGGCTAACCAGCCACCCAGCTTCTTTCGACTCTGGAGCTCCAGGCCACACCGCGACACCCGAACGCAACGCAGATTCACCACGCCTACTCGCAAGACAGGGCGCTGGGCCCGTGCACAACCAGTGGCAAGCAATACTGACACGACCGCCTGTATATGGGGGCCGATTGTCTTCCGGTCACGCAGACCTGGAGCGACATCAAACCTCAGCCTGAAGCACACAATTACGCGGAATCCAGACTGCGCATAATCTTTCTGGCGAATCCAGACAGCAGTGCTCTCGCGCCACTATAGGTCGCAGCAGCGGCTATAGAAAGACCGAACCCTAAGAGGGAGAGCTGCATGCACAGCTACTCCCGAGGCACTTCAAACAGCACATATTCATTCAGCACAGGCTGCATGGTATGGGGCACCTAACAATGACTGCACATCAGGTCTTTACCAGTTTAAAACTATACAGCTTCGACTTATAGCTCCCATGACCAGACAGAAACCGTGTCAGATAATGATCCAAGACTATATTGGATTTCAGACGTTCCGTGACACTAGGGAATACCGCATAGGTGATTCGGCCCTTGTCAGATGCCGTCCACCCACGCTGCCACAACTCGATGGTATCTTCACGAGCAAGTTTGGCTGTTTCGGGTTGCAGATCTCCACGCAACTTCATTTCAACGAGGTCCCCTCGCTCTCGGATCAGGAGATCGAGGGGAAGCTGGCCAGCAAGCACCTGTAAGGCATCCGAAGAACGGTACGTTAAGTCTTTGTCACAGCTAAGAGTGCTGTGCGCTGCGCACTCAGCAGCTTACGACGCAAATGTGAATGCTCTGCTGTTTATACGATTCTGTGGAGAAAACCCCCTTTATACAGACACGTTAATGTTGAGAAGTACAGGCCACGGTTGCTCGGTGCCATTCTTTTCATCCTATGAAAGAGTACCACAGCCTTTCGAGCCACATACTTCACGTGGTGAGTGACAGTTAGCCACTCGTCTAAAAGGGCACCCAGATACTTGTAAGTTCGGACGAACATCAAGTGGCAGTCATTCAAAACCACAGTGGGTTAGTGCCCACACGCACCCCGGAAGCGGCCTTTCAGAAGCATACATTTGGACTTGGCGGTTGAAAAACTCAATTTCACCTTCCGAGCCCATTCCGCAATGAAGGCCAGAGCCTCGTGCACTTTCAGTTCTAGTGATCTTCGCGAGATGCCAGCTATCAGTAGTAACCCGTCGTCTGAGTACCCAAAGTGTTGAGAACCCTCCGGCAGAGGCAGCCGCAGAAAGGTGTCAAATAGTTCCAGAGCAATGTACCAAGCACAGACTCCTGTGGGCAACTTTCAGTGACTGCCTTCTTAACTGTGGAGGATTTTAATGTCATTTCTCCTTTACGGTCTCTCAGGCAACTCCCAATCGTGAGATAGAGGTTACGAGTTCACTGCATGTTGCGCAGCCGACACAGTATCTTAGGCCACCAGGTGTTGTCAAAGGCGCCAATGATGTCCAAGAATGCACCTACGGCATATTTATCCTCAAATTACTGATGGAGCGCATCACATCATGTAGAGAAATATCCGTTCCCCTTACATCTCTGAATCCGTGCTGGTTCAGAGCCAACGAGTTGTTCACATTTTCTGGAAGAAAGCAGTCGATTTTAGATATAATTCTCGAGCACCTTACCCAGGACTGGTAACAGTGTATGGGGTCTGCATGAGGAGGCCTCGCTAGTTCTTAACAACACGTGATGGGTAATATGTGGTAAGTATGGCGCAGTGTCAGAATGAAGGGGCTAGGGAAGCGGGAGATTCCCGACGAAACCTGCCGACGAACGGTATCATCCGGCACGATCCCCAAATGCGAAAATATGGTGACCGTAGGAGGCGAATGGTCTGACCTTTCGGCCACTGCGGCTACGTAGAATAATTACATTTACCATTTTTATACAATAAATGGTTGACTGACTGCCTGACTGACATATCAAACAGCTGTATAATCATCTTGACCTAATAACATGATAATTTGTGTGTGGGTAAGCAATAAGACGGGTTTTTTTCGAAACTCTATTCTTAAGATAAGTCCTCGCCTCGTGCAGCATGTACAATGTTGTAACGTATCACGCGTATTGTTAACTACGTGAAACCCCTCCATTTATTCATATTACGTTTACTTACGAACAAAAAACCCACTTGAAGCTGCGATTCCATGATTTCAAAAATTCAGCACTCTTATTTTTAATATGATTTTCAGGCCTCTCGAAAAGCTAAAAGCTTTTTTTCTCAGACTGATATAACTCCGAAAATACCACAGAAATTCGTAAAGTGTAAAAGGAGATGAGTGCGTTGTTCTTGCTTCGTACTATCCAAACATATAATTTTATGGTGACCGCTCAAAGTCACTTAGAAAAAAATACTAAAACGAAAACCCTGCACGCTAGTTTGGCACGCTGTGAATAGAGGCGAAGTGTTTCTGGTCAAGCGTGGAACTTTGGCTCTTATCGCTCCACTGTTCCCGCGCATCGAACGTGAACTTTTGAAACCGTATCATGCTCGTCTTAAGAGGATGAGAATGGGTGAAATGTGATTTAGAATAACTCTCGATACAGCTGGAACCCGTGGGCTAAATTAGTGATTTTCACTTAATACGTCACTCATACATGTGTATATAAGGCATTTTCTCGATTTTCGGAAATTCGCGTAAAAATACATAAAATGTGTTTTCGATTAATCCTCGATAAGTATCGTTATCTTCAAATTATATTGTAAATTTTCACTTTAGAATTATGAAAACGGAAATGAATAAAAATATTTTGAATTTTTCGAAACTCGATCCGTTAGGAGTAAAAAGAGGAGAAATGTATTTTATTATTAATCTTGTTTATAACTCGAACCCAGAAGACTATCACTGTAGCTACGACTTCATTGAGACACAAACAGAAATGTTTTAAAATGTGAGTTTAGGTTATTTTTCTAATTCTACCCCTGGAGGTTTGAAATGACGTGAAATGTGTTTTCGATATATCATCGACAACTGACAAACCTTTCGACATACAGCGTTTCTTTTCACTTAAAGATAATTATTACGTAAATATCAGAAAATTAGTTTTAAGAAGTTTTCCAAATTCTAACTATTAGAGATGTGAGTGAATAAATTGCGTTTTTAATGACTCGTCGATAAAGCATTAAGAAAACAGGTTATCATCGAAATTTTCAATTTAATTTAAAAAATACTTACATAACGATCTTAAATGATGGTTTTTCAAAATCTGTCCCAAATGGATGAAAATAATTAATATTTTACTAAAAATTAACCCATTACACTTGTCTAAACATTTTATGTATCGAGGTCCTGACAGAATATGTTGCATAAGTAAATACTTAAAATGCTTTACATTTACCTACTAAATACGATTATTATCAAGGGAAAACTTAATTTGTTAATCATTTCACAGTCGATCCTTAAGGCAATTAATTATACAGTGACCAACGAGAAGTGGATTATACAGATTTACATTTTTGAATTAATATTTTTCTACGTTAGTTAATATGGTACCACAGAATAAAAGTGCTTTCAGAAGCGACATAGGTAGGGGATATATTTAATTTATTGTTGTTATCGGCCAGTGCTCTCAGGAAATACATTAATATTATCAAAGCCATGTTTATATAACCCCTTGTTGTTCCTGAGACACTGTAATAATTTGTATTTTATTAAATGTTTAGAAATATGACAGTTCGAGGTTCAAAATCAAAGCTTAACTATAAGAAGATGCATATTGACAGTAATACTGTAGTTATTTTGCCTAACCTATAGAAGTTCTGGAATACAAACAAATTAATGTGGAACATGTGAAATTCGAAACCTTTCTTAGACAACAGTCCATAGTTCACGAAATACAATTAAAATCTTATCATTAAATTACGTATTTAGAACTGGTAAATATGTCATTACTTATGGGTATATTTACTTAAATATTATAAAATACAGCCTACAAAACTTCAGTGCAATCAAATATCCACCAAGTCCAGCATCGTGACAATCTAAAATAAAGCAATTTCGATATAAAGATGGAGGTAATAGTAGACAGGTTATTGCTTCTAGTAAAGTAATTGAAGCCGCTATTTTGGATGTCAAATTATGGTGTTGGGGCCATTTGAGGTTATTAACATTTGTGTTCTTTCTGTATTAAATAATAAAAATATCTCACATAATATTGCAAATAAGCTATGCAGTTAACAACATTGATCACCATTTATTTGCTTGCAACAGGGGCTTAATTAAGAAGTTATCACATAACATTAAGTTATTGAACATGGGATCACCGTGATGTGACCGACAAAAAGGCAGGCGGCTTCAGGTATGCCCCATGCACTACTGTAGACATAGCCACCCACTGGGTAGAAGTCACTTTTGTTACTAGGCCTACTTAGTTTATTCTTTGGGGGTACTTTATATGTGTTCACTGGGATTTTTATATATATATATATATATATATATATATATATATATATATATGTGTGTGTTTTTATTTAAGGGCATACACGTGGAGTAAAGTCATACTTTAATGTTTATAAGATATTATTGTTAGTTTTGTAGGCGTTACGTGAGAGTACACTTTTCTCTTACAAAAAAATTGCCCATCCGAATATTCCATTATGGCATTTCAAAGTCAAAATTTGCGTGCTTTATGACATAATTTCCACTTAAACAATATGCCATAGGCTTCGGCTAGATGTATATAATAATCTATTAATAATATTTTTATTTGTTTCTGATTTGAAATTTTTGCTACTTCTAGAAATTGTTAAAAAAACGGCAAACAATTTTTCTAATAGGTTTTTATATAATTCAACCCTTAACATGTATTTTTAATGCGTGCTAATTCATTTCAATAAGTTTTAATGGCATTCGCTGAGTAAAAATACAAAAAAAAAAAACATTGTTTTGTACATCTAGTATGGGAAAACAGACTCTGTTTTTTTTTTTTTGCAAAATAAATTTACTCCCAAGTAACGTCAAAAACTAACACTACTTCACACAAATATAAAATTATGAATGCTTCCGACTTGAGCACAATACTTTACCTGATATTTCACTGTGAAAGCGAAAAAAGCCACGGTCAGATTACTAGCAGGATGTATATTTCCGTACTTCTGAGTATCAGAATAAAAATACATTAACGTTACGTGCTGTTAGGTGTTTCCGGTTGAAGTAGGCACTTTCATAAACCCTTAGTTTCTTCTTTCGTTCCAGATAATGTACGTATTGCTGTCAAATTTATTATAAGAAAAGTAACCTAAGGAACAATGAAAGTGTATACATAGTACACTTTTCATGAGTTAAGGACACGATCTTTCATTTATTTCAAACAATTACAAATAACTGGAATACTTTGTAACCAAATTATTAGCAAAAATTTGAGCCCATGTACAGTTATACATTACATAATTTTGCCAGAGCGTTTTTAAAATAATGTAACGTTTGCTAGCCGGAAATTATTTTGTTTCATTTTGACTTATTTTGACAACAAAATGTGTGATATTTCAGGGGAAAAAAACTAAAAATCCGTTTGGTGTATAGTAACAGGTAAATTCCGATACAAACTATGATATATAAGTGTTAAAACAGCCAGAATGCATTTTTTATGTATGTATCAATTTGCGTAAAAAAATATTTTCGAAACCACTGTGAAACTACAGACTGCGACCTTAAGCCTGAGACTAAAATAAATAATATTTTTAAAATTATTATTCTCGACAAGAAGGTCTTCCATTGTGCTCAGTTGAACGCTGACCACCTATATCAGAATATGTAATGTTATTGTTGGCAACACTGGCTGATGGTACTCCACCCATGCTCGGCCAGACCTGCCGTGGGCAAGTTTGTGCGCGCGCCACGGCTGTGTGTTCTCAAGCGGAGAGGTAATTAGTTGACCGAGCAAACTGAGGGAGGTTCGTAGCGTCAACCGGCCACAATCAATATTTATTAACGCGGAAATGTGGTTTGGTAAATGATTTCAACTGCGGTGGTCGCAAATATTTGCCACAGCATTTAGGGTTACAACATTTTCTCAACCAATCATTGGTGACGTCATGTGCAACCTACGTAGTCATTTCAAGGCATTGTGTTCATAGGAAACTAATTCCGTGGCGTTAAGAGTTAGTGGACTGGACGCGTAAGCCGTGCTGTGGCGTGGTACGGAAAGCATTATTTCCAAACATGTTTGCGAACATGTTTCCAATCCGTTTATCTACGAAAAGAAGACACACTTCAAACTGTGCCCCTGTGATTTAAAAATTGTAGTCCGCTTATTAAAGACATGATTACCAAGCTCTTCAAAAGTGCTAAAATTGGCGTTTATACGTTGCTGTATCTGAGAAAATATCTACCGTAATCGTAAAACTAAGTAATAGAAACCTGCACGCATTGGAAATAATCACAAACTTTCCACAAAATAAACAAGTGTCATCCCTTGAAGTCCCATTGAAAAACACATTCTACGAAAACACTGCACGCTAGTTTAGTCCTTTGTGCCTAGAGGCGATGAGGTGTTTGACTGACGTGTTATATTCGACTTATCGCCTTCCTCGGTTCCGAGCCTCAAACGTAAAGAGAAAGCTACGTTCCACTAACTACTAAAGTCTGTTGTTACGGAATATCAAACATATACAAGAAAAACTCGAAACGTTAGAACGAAAAATTATAAGGTAACTCTGAGGAAGATGCCAGCTATACAGGTTTGCTCTTTTTTTTTTTTGTAATTATTGTTTAACCACAATTTAAAGAAACTCATATCTCATTACTGACATACACATCTCCAACAAAAATAGTAAAAATAGTATCTTATCGTTGCATATTTCTTTGCCTATTAATTCAAACATTGCGACTTTATAATTCCTTATATATTGCATCTTTCTTCTAGTTATCTTCCAATTAATAAAAAATATTTTACAATACAATGTTAAAATATGTCAAAAGGTTTCTAATATTTTACTGAGACAGTGTTAAGAACGCTTTCTTTTAAAAATTATGGCAGTGAGTTTCATTATTACAGTTTTGGTGTGCATTAATTTTGGTGTGCATTAAATGAATCTGCGTCACGTGCGATCCAGGGAAAAAGAATGCTCATTTAAGCAAATATTTTGATAACTTAAATGGTTCTTGTTAAAAAAAAACACTAAGACGTTCTAACATATTAGTTGTCTAATTGGTCAATGTCATAAAAATAAGTTAGTCGTATTTATTAAAAATAAAACACGCCGAAGGACGGGAGGAGTTATATGTCATAATGGCTCGACGAACTTAAACGAGTAGACGTAACAATCGTCGCGGGCGTATCTTCAACACCGGGAGTAACTGTCCTAGTTTGAAAATTACCTGTGTATTTCTGGTCATGTGTGCTTGGTACGTTGTAGGATGTAAATATCCTCGAGAAGTGCCAAGAATTATAATAAAGTCTCAGGGCCGGTTCCACCAGCGAAATTTAAGCAATTTAAACTGGATTAGTTCACGTTTAATCTTTGTTAAACATGTTCTGCCATTCTCCTAGCAGTTCATCACGATTTATTTATGTTTAACGGGATGCCGTGGTTAGCGTAGTCAGTAGAAAATTTGACTCCTACCAAGGTGATCCGGTTTCGATTCACGGCGGGCTCGGTCCCCGGGATTTTCGGATATGGGAATCGTGCTAGACGATGACGCTGGTCGCGGGTTTTCTCTGGGATCTCCCTTTTCCCCCGCTCCATACTTACATCGTGTCACCTTCACCAGCGCTTAAGACTTAGGCCTATATGTTTAATCCTTGACCGAAATATCTTAATTTCACTCTGCTTCTTATTTAGCGATTTTTATAATAACTGCCAAACTTCTGACTGTTAATTCCCCTAACCTTGTTAACATACGAAAAAAGAAGTTCCAAATACTGTCTAGAAAGTCAAGAAATTAATTTGCACTACACAGTAAGTGTATATTTCAAAGTTTACAAAACGAGGCTATTTATTATAGGGAATATAGTAAAATATTTTTTTACGAACAAATTGCAACAAGCATAATCAAATATTTTCCAATGGCTCTATGTAATATTGTTTATGTATGTTAGTTACATAAAAAAGACTTTCATAACGAAAATAAAGGGAGTAAAATTTTTATAGGTCTCTGGTGTTATGTCTGATACACAGAACATCGTGCCCTACTGAACGCTAATTTAATATTAACATGCAAGTATCATAGCTACCTTAAACAAAATATTATAATTTAATTAGATCTGACTATGATCAGTTATTTTTAACTATGTGGTTTGGTGGACATTAAAAGTGAAATTCCAACTGTTCTTTGAAGAAAATATATTTATCGTACGCAAATGTTACGTGATTTACAATTTTTTTTCGATGTAATACATTGAATATGTTTTATTAATATGCCAATAAACGATACGACAAATTCTAAGGCACCTGAAAAAAAACTAACAATTTAGTTTAAATAGCGCAGCTGTGTTTTGATCACCACGAAATGTTGATTGTGTCACGAATGACAAATTCTTGAATGTTTAGGTTTGTAACGGTTAAATATCGTAACTTCTTACTATTCACTTCCCTCATTAAGAAAGCAATCTGACTATTTTGGTGGTTATTTTAAAATGAACCAACTTAAAATAGAACTTGCATTATGTACAACAGTCGATTTATAAATCACATGACCGACTCAAATTTACTTTACTAGGTAATAATTTTACTACAGGAAATCAGTAGAATTTAATTCCGTTTGAATGTTACGAAATATGCCTATCTGGTTTTGAATTTAAAGTAAGTAAATTTGAGTAACATGTTTGTTTAAAACACAACAGTAAAATTAAAACAGAATCAATTTTATGTAACCTTAAGTGGTATTACTTTAGAAAATGTTTGCATATACTACGCGAAAATAAGTCAATAAACTAACATTGAGTACTAGCCGTTGTTTTACTATTTGATTCGCAAATAATTCTTAGTAACATTACGCCGAATATTTAACCAGCTCTTGCAAAGAAACTTCACAGAGTTAAATGTTTTATAAGTAACATTTTTTGTTCTACTGTTGTCAAAATTCCTCGTGTTGGAGTAAAAATTATTAAAAGTTTTTCTTAATCAATATATGAATAACATTTATTATGCTTTATGAAATAAATTGCTTACCTCAAAAAATCATTGAGCTCAAGTTCTCGTATGTTTACTGCAACTGATTTGTATTGCAAAGTTTGAAATTTTCATTTGTCTATTCCTTTACATTGTTACAAAGTTATTTTTAAGTTGTAATCTGTCTCTACTACACTGCGGGTTTATTAAGAAGATTGTTTAGGGTTGAATTATCAAACAGCGATGGACAAGCGGGTGTTGACTAGATCGGCAGGTACTCGAAATAAGAAACGGTTACGATGAGTTACAGTAATTAAGGAGGGGTACACCGCATTACAAATGATAAAAACAAGAAATTAAGTGTAGAGTGTATGCCACCTAACTTTATCTGACAACCTTACCGAAGCTGGACTGATGAAGTAGACGACATCAACAGACGGGCACGCTCCCGCCAGGGAGCGACCCCCGAGCCCTGGAGGAGAGCTGGACTACTGTTGATCGGATGAGTGTTGGCAGGTGACGGACCCAGTTAACTGCGTAGCAAGGCGTTTTATAGGCGTGCTTCTGCTCATTATTGCAGCCAGTGGCGTAACTAGAAGGGGGAGGACAGGGTATACACTGCCCCCATCCTTCTATTTGTTGGAAATGGCTCCGAAATCAATATCAAATGGGCGCCCAAACAGTGTCTTTGTATTACACAACATGTATTTGCCTTAGAAAAAATGAAAAAAAAAATATTTCGAAGTATATTCATAAATAACATAACTAAATTTAAAATTCTGTTTAATTGATATTCACGAAGTGTGTCGTGAGTTTGTAAATAATAATGCAAGTATTTTGCAAGTAGGTTTATTATATTTTTAAGGAAAAATAGGCCTGCTGGTCAAACAAATTTGTATATATATTTGCTTCTATATTCTGTAAAATGAAATTAAAATTCTAAAGCGATTTCAAATTCCTTACTTGAAAAAAATAGTGAAAAAAATGGGGAGGGTGACCTGTCCCTCCCTAAATTGGAAAGTATGTTTCACCACTAATTACAGCACTTTGTAGGAGGGTAGGGTGAGCTGCTGTCTCCCTTGGATTCCTAACGCCGGCCAAGTTGCCGCCGAACTTCTCTCGTCTGGTTTGCTAGGCGATGGCATAGCAATACGCTTAGACCATTTTTCAGTATCGTACAACTGATCAAAGACGAATAAATGATGCTATTTTGGTTTATTTCGTCCTGGATACATATTATTAAAAGTAGCCATTGATAAAAATTATTTTTCACCGCTAACGTACATACTGTTCTTCAGAATGTTATGCTGCTACATAACAAACACAAAGGTTATGGCTTTAAATTAGGCTATCATAACGTCATGCATCGTTTGTGCGAAACGTACTTCTAACCTAAGTAATGCTGAAAGACCTAACTCGTATTTACAGAAGCTCGGAATTTCTACTCCTGCTGCAGATCTTTTGACAGCTCGAAAGTTACTGGACTGCTTTGTTATTGTTTTGCGAGAATGATTTCAACAGAACGAGGTCTGGATAAATAATAATCAGGTTACGTCAGCGTTGCATTTACAAATCTGATGGATCAAGACACTGAAACACAGCCTTTCCCCGAGCGGTTTGTGTTGTTATAAGCGAGGAAGGCAAAAACATTCTCTGCATATCGTCTGACAGACGTTAGGTAAATAACATGTTTGATAATTGCAATAACACCAGGTAGCTCTCGAAAGAATAGTCACAAAGTAATCGTTTACTATGTTATACAAATAGAAAAATAGATAAAAATGTAATTTCTTTTAGTATATTGGGTTCATTAGTTGTTTGAAGGAAAATAAATTTTAATTATACCATCGTTACTTTAACAATTGCAAGCATGAAGAGTAACAACAAATAATTTTTAAAGCAGCTAAGTCAATGAGCATACAAATTTATATGCAAGAACTAAATGCAAAAACTTTACAATAAGTAAAACAAAATGTTTATTCCGTATAAAAAGAAAGTAAAGGTATATGTTTATTTGTTAAACGTCCAGGCTAATTGAATCCAATACTTTCATAAATAAAAAAATACTACAAGTAACTGAGGCGATTTTTATAATAAAGATATATTAAATGCGTTGTTTGGAAAATATTTTGGTATGTTTAGGAAACGCGTTGAATTTTTCATAACCATACTTGAGATAATTATGCTTTAACTTAACCTAATCGTGGTAACTTAACCTGGTGATCTCGACGTTAAAATAGTTAAGGTAAAGAAAATGTACATGTGTGACAGCGAGAACATAGTTTTTATTACTTTCGTACGAATTTTAGGTGCTTGCATACTTAACATACATCGATTTAATAAACTACTATTCGTAAACAAATTTTTTTCATGTGGTTGTATTACAGAAATGGTTTATTTTCATAATGATTTAATGTGCATTCAGTTAACACAACTCCATTCACCAGGTCTTTGCATGATTATGTTTGTTTTTAATTTCTGTGTGGGATTGTTTGGAAAGTTATTGTAAATAAATTCGAAAATTTTTTCTATGAACAACAAAATATTTTTAAGTAGTTACGTTTGTTAAATTTCGTATTGACGAAATATTGTCAAGTTGGACAGACAACTTTGCTCCCACAATGGCGATGCTGCCTAGGTCGTGTGATATCGCTTCATATCGTCTCATGTAAGAATCTTTGGGACCGTTGCATTTGCCGGCTGGTTGTTCTTATTGCTCAATGATTTTACAGCTGTTTCATTTAATCGCTGCTTTATAAGTACGTCCAATATTTTCCACAGGTGCTCAACATACCTGTTACGTGCTCCGACTACCGAGTTTTACGCCTTGTAGTTTAAGAGAACTTATCTTAAGGAAATTACCTCTAAGTGAATGAAGATAATTTAAACGCCGTACTTTTAAGTAAATAGCAGGCAGTGAGCATTTACTTCAAGATATGTGTGACATTGTAAATCTTCGTTTTATTGTGTTTGTTAAATTTTAAAGAGAATGAATCACAATTTTAAAAACGTATAAAATATTTGAGCTAAGTATACGATTTGTAATACCAGCGAGAGGCAATTTTCTCGTAGAATTTTCAACTGTAACCACTTTGTTATTTTTTTTAAGACGATTCTTGCAATTGGGACAAGTTACAATTCAAATAATTGTTTTGGACATACAATTCCTTTGTCATAAATACTTCTTGACTTGCAACACTATTGTTTGAAATAAATATAAATTGATAATATTCTTCCAATGTCCCCTTTTAAATTCCATGCCTACGCTTCTGGAAGTAGACACATTCAGTGCAACCGTAAACCCTGCTCTTCATTGGCGAAATACGAAAAGAGCACAATTCATTGCCTTAAATATCCAAGAAATCTTAATAAAAAATGTTGGGGACAATGATGATATAGGCCTTTATTATTGCTTTACTATAACTTAAGCACAACAACCCCAAAAAGCAGCAACTCAGTACACCCAAAATGTTGCCAAATAACGAAGACGAACGAAATCAGTATGACCTAAAATTCCTTTCGTGTTTCTGGACTGTAACATTTTGGGCAAGTATATATTAATTGCTTCGTTCTGCAAGCATTTCTGGACAGTGCTTCGTGACTTAATTTACGAGCAATTCTAGTTAACTATTAATTACTATTGTGAGTCTAAATTGTGAATCATTTTGAATACAAGCATGACGGGAGCACAAGTTGCGCTTGAATCTGACCAGTCTTAATGGAGTCCTTTCAAGAGTAGCAGAATTCGCTCGGATCTTCGGCCTTCCAGCGTGCGTGAAGCTCGTCAGAACGCAAACAACTCGGTCTGTCCGGACGAAGGGGAAACAGCGGCAGCACGTGTGTGTGATGTGTTCCACGGGGAGGGGGGGGGCTGGCTTTGTCGAGTCTCCACACGACAGTGTGCCACAGGTAATGGCGGTGGACTTGTCTGCTAGGAGGAAAGCAACCCCTACCGGAGTGCAACCCCGGTGATGAGTAGTCGTGGACATGTATGTGGGTGGGTAGGAGAGTGTGGGCAGCATCCTAGCCTCTATTGTCGCCGCCTGAATGGCTGTTAGGGTGGGCTCCAAACTCCCTTCACACACACACCACCCTCACCGCAACCCCCTCCCAGCATAGCCATTAACTAATGAGGGAAACTTGGGCGTCGGTGTACCTTCACGGGTGGCGGGCCACGCACAATGCCTTTTGCAGTCGCGCGATAATGCCTGTTCCAGCCCTCACACCCCCCCCCCCCCAGACTATGCTATACACACCTACCCCTCACAACCATCCCGGGGGAAGGTGGTAAGAGAGGGTGGAGGGAGTAGTTCAAGCACGGGAGCTAATCTTGTGTGTGCACGCAACCGGCACTCCCCCACTACCTTCCAACCCTTACAGAATCCTGTGAAGCACAATGGGCCTCGGCGCGGTGGGCCGGTCCGGCGAAACTTCTAGGGGACGCGTCTCACGATAAGTTTCAACCCCCTCGCGAGAGCGCGAAGCGGTAACTTTACCGTGTGAAGGAGTGCTAAGAGAGCGTGGGAGGCGGGTGTTTCGGGGAGAAATTGTTTCTAGAGGAGGAAGTGAGCTTGCGTCACTTTCCTTGCTGATACGCCCGTCTAAGGAAGCGTCCGTGAATCGCGGTGACTAGCAGGTATACAGAAGAGAAACGGTGCACGTGACTACCGGCTATTGTAACACGCTGGACTTGTATTCAGGGGGACACTGGTTTGATTCCCCACTCTGTCCACACTGATTTTGATTTTGCGTCGGTTTACTCCCCGCGATAGCTTGGATAATTACGCAAATATGACAATGGTGTTTACCTTACCAGATCGTGTCTTTGCGCAGAGTTGTGTCACTTTTTCTAATGACCTTACTATGAACGAGACGTACAGTGTTGTATGTGCATATAAAATCATAATGATGTATACTATCAATTATAAGGGGGCAGAAAATACATTCAATAATAAAACTGCAGGACAGCTTTGCCGATTCGGGTTAGACAAGATGACGTTGCGCTCTCTTGTTTCGGCGTAGCAGTATATGTAGGCAATGAGGATTTTAAAAAAGTGGTAACTGAAACTGAAGTAGCTACATTGTAAAAAAACTTCATAAAACATTTAGGAAGTTATTATCCCAGTCGCAGTATGGGACAATAACCATACTTCCGTCTTGTAAATATGCAAACTTTTATAAATGTTACAATACAAGTGTGGTAACTGTTGTATATATTTGACTGTTTTATAAACAAGTTTAGGAGTGCTACCATGGTTGTCTGGGAAACTATTCTACCATACCTACTTTCTTAGCGCTCCTATACGTGTGTCTGGTAAATTTACAAACTGTTTTTAGAGTGTACCAATAGCCAATATGTATAAACATAATTCATGTTCTAATTCATAGTTACCTGAGCGATGTAGGGCATGCGTCAGGACAGCATGTTTATGTAGCTAAACGTTTGATTTGGTTTATGTAGTCATTGATACGTTTACTATATAGACATGTGAGAAATTCTGATACCATTTGTGAAACGTCATGTATATGTGTGTGTATGAGTATACTGGTGTGTGTGTGTGTGTGTGTGTGTGAATGCGTGTTACTCTGTGTGTTTATTACGCGCCATTGTTTTTAAACTAACATATAATAAAACAATCTTAAAAATACATATCGTTAGTTATGTTTTTACAATTTTCCACAAATTACGGGCAATTTACTCCGCTACCACAGTCGATTTATCTAGTGGTATCATATGAAAACAGATTTGTAATGTCAGTACAGGTAACTACTTGGAATGTTATTTAGCTCGTTTATTGAAATTCACGAAATTCATCAATATCACTAAAAATTCAGAACTTGGAAAATTTATACTTAATTATTTCAATACAATTTAGATTTTTTATGCCACGTTTATAAAATAACCAACCGCATCATGGTGCTTTACAACAGTTAAGCAAGAACCATCATAAAATACATACGTACATACATACATACATTACATACATACATTACATACATGAATACATACAAACATAAATACATACATACATGCATACATACATAAATACATACATGCGTACATACATGCATGCATACATATTTATACACACACTAGCAGTACTGTACGCCCGCTGCTTTGCCCGCTTACTCAGGGTAGGTAATTCAGTCATCATGCGTTAGAATGAGAAATCTGTTAGTCTAGTTAACTCTGGAGCAGGATAAGCAGGTATAGCAGTGCACGCGGAAAGCAGTCTTAAGTTTGCCTCTGCCACTAACAGTCACTTCGCATGGGCCTTATTTACAGCACTGCATTGTTGACGTTGTGGTGCTGTTATAAGACTCTTAAATGTAAGAGATAAATCGAATGAAATACGTAGTTTACGTAGTATTAAGACTGATTTCTCTAGAGCACAATCATTTGTGATAGTGCCCTAAATATCATATTTGTTTTTCAAAAACCTTAACTTGAAGTTAAGTGGCATTAAGGAATTTTGGCGGGGCAATGTTTCGCTGATACATAAACGTATTTTGTTTTAGGTTAGTGATATGGCATATGTGGGATAATGCTGTCCAGGAACTTCAGTAGATAGTGGACTGCATAATAAATTTTCATCATTTTTGAACAATTTCATCCAAATTACACTAATTTAATCTCTCTTGCAGTTTTTTTTGTGAGTTAGAACTGCATGTTTGCACAGCCTTTAAAAGGAATTTCATCCCAGAACCACCCGAACAATAGATTGGAGCTGCAAAAAATTGCGCCACATAACGTCGACATTATTCACGAAAAGTATTTTTAAAAGTAAAAAATTAATTTCCTAGGCACACAGAGGTTGTACAACACCGCGTCTCGATAGAGCTGTAGAATGAAACTCCTGTATAATTTATTTCTCGCTCGTTGTACTTGCTTTTCAGATCGTCTGCCTCAAAAGTTAACAAAGTTTTATATTTAAGTAAATTACATAATAAAATAAAATAAAAACTTACATTACTTTTTTTAGGTACTTACGTAAGCATCATTCTCATGCGAATACCACCGCAGCATCTCTTCTGATTAGATAAGTATCATCGGCTGATATAAAACATAATTTATACCTTTTTAACAGCTTTAGGCATCGAAATTAGAAAAATTTAAATTTCACACCTAACGTATTTGTTCAAATATCCAAGTGAAGTAAAAATAACGACCATAGTCCATTCAGTTAAAGCAAAATAGATCATTCATTAAAAAAAAACACACATCACTATTGTACAGTACTGAGAGATCGAATTTTTTAAAATCTGAAAACATTTTTACTGCCGTTTACGCAATCGTCATCCAGAAGAAAAAAAACTGAATATCTCGATGGATTCGATATGTATCGAAAATTTATCTAATAACACATTCCAGGCCTATACGCCTCCTAAGAGATTAAATTTCGAAATACCCTTGCATTAAATTTTGTACCACTTGACTGGTGTCTATTGCACGTGGAAATCACGAGAATAGACAGTTGGTTTTAAGATATGTCGACGATTAATAAAAATCACATTTTATTACATTCCATCCCTTTTCACCTCCTCAGGTGAGCAATTCCGAAAATTCCTGAAATTACTATTTATGTATTTGAGTAAGCATCAATCTTAAACAAAAAAATACGTCGCTACATAAAGATAAATTGGGCAGCAAATTAATTTAACTGTCTGCACAACTGTTTGTAATGTGTATTATTCACTGTTTACATAACAAGAAACACACTTTGTATCATCACTTATAACCTTACTGACGCCAGTAATGGGGTGTCTGTTTTGTGTAGTTTCGAGTCTATAGCGATACAGGTTAACTGTCTGTGAGATAACCTGGAATTGGGATTTTGCAAAACTAAGTGCATGTTGCCATAGATTCGTGGGTTTTATATTAATATTACAGTTTATCTCGCCACAGAATGCAACCACTTAACCGTGCTGTGCAACCTGCTTCTCCACCTGATTCAAAAAAGCTATAGAAAACGCATCATTGTGACACGCCTATATGTTTGGTTGCCCGTCTTGCATGACAGTCGCATTGTCTGCATATATTTCAGGCAATACATTTTTTGAAAATTTTACATGCCATTTTCTCGAAAATGGTTCACTCTAGCACTTTCCGACAAGTCTACCTTTTTTGTTACACTTTTGCATGTTGTCAATGTTCTGTAGTACAACATTAATAACAATGACGTGTTCCAGAGTTACAAGCCAAAACAAAACCTAGTACACCATTTTAACAATGATGTGCCGATGATATTAACAAACTAAATTTCTGAGAAGGAAGAACAGTCATTGTTGATATAGTGCTCAGAGTATCGTTGTTTAATATGTAGTAGTATTTGAGATATTAATTAATTTGTAATTAAAAATATGTATTCAGGGTAGCATTACTCCCACTTAGTTATATGTACTTTTGGGACAAATAAATTAAAAACACGGTTTCCTCATATTTTATTGTGACGTATCACCACATAAAATTTAAACACTTCGTCCTGAGAGAGAGAGAGAGAGAGAGAGAGAGAGAGAGAGAGAGAGAGAGAGAGAGAGAGAGAGAAGGGGGGTATTAATGCATTGTCATAAACTGGGAAATATATTAGGTTTCCGCAGACTACTTTTAAATAATGATAACATTGATTTAAAAATTATTACATTTACATACAAATGCTACATGTTTTCTAACTGAACTAACTACGAACTGTACTCTTTAATTAGGTAATATATTTACTATAGTTTGCTATCAGTGCAGTTTACAATTGTGTAACAGTACAGCTTCCTTTATAAAGGCTTAAGCCACAAATGTTCAAATAAAAATTGAAGCTCGTTTTTTAATTATATACTATGCACATATTGTGAAACCATTCTTTGCATGGCCTTGCGCGGCCATAGAGGAACAGATATGGACACGAGTTGAAAATTGACCCTCGTGTGATTGATTGGCGCCACAGGCACTCTGGTGTTGTTTTAACATTACGCGAATGGATCTACAAGGAGCAAGGTCATGTCGTAGCTGCCAGGAGAACTGCTTGTAAGACGCTATATTACAATGTTAGAACTAAATTTCATTGCTAGTGGCGCTTTCAGTCATAACGGGGTGAACACAATAGCAGCATTGGTAGATAGGCTAGTGTCCAGACTTGTAATTCTATGACCATGGTCAGTTTAATACCAAGTATATTCATGGCACATAAAGTAACAATCGTCGTTTATTTTCCATATTATTTCCTTATATGGCACGACACTTCCACATTGTTTGCCTTAGGGCCAGTTGTATCAACTTTCAACTACCAGGCTGTTAGCCCTAACACCGTGTTAGCTTATGCTCTCGTTAAGTGCCCAGTTGTATTTTATCAGCCGTTTTTATTCCCTTATTAGCTAACAGATTGTTAAGAGCTTTGTTGGTGCTTTTATGTATACGTTGGCAATATAGTTACTAGGAATGTAGTACTTTTATTCCGAAAACAAAGATGATGTTGGTAAGTGTGACATGTTTATATTATTAGTTTTGTATTGTTTACAAAGTACATACGAAATATTAAAAATTTTACAAGTGAGATGTTAAATACTAATGCAATTTGATAACATACATATTTAACTTAATTTATTACGACCCAAGCACCATGTAAACTAACCTTAAAATTAACATAATCGTCAAAATATGTGACCAAGTTATAAAAATTTTGAGTTTGAGTGTGCTTATTTAAGAGAGATTCTGTTGGGATACTCTGTGTTTCATAATATTGGATGACTTAACTTTTAATTTATAGTCTTTTCTCAGACTGTTTCGCTTTCAAATTCCTTCACATATGTTGGGTTTCTACACAAATCAAACCTACCGCAGTGAACATTTGCAATGCCAGTCTAATTTACTGTAGAGTTCTTGTACGAATGACGTGAAACGTGTTAGCTCTGAATTGCTTAAAAACAATATAGGTATCACGATTAGATTCACGACTCGCTGGACGATGAAAGCCAATTGTAGGCCTATTTTAGGATATAATGCATTCATAAATACCAATTCACAAGAGTTACGAAACTTCCGTGGAAATAAAAATCTATTATTCAATTTGAAACCAGTATAAATATAAAACTTTAGACCGTATATTGTCCGTATGTGACATAACCTATGTAAAAACAGAACTGTGAAACATAGCCGATTCACATGCATTAAAAATTGCTGTTTCCAGTGAACAAAGCACGTAATTATTCACAGACATCACCAATAAATGAAAATGAACAAAGTATCCAACACACTGAATTATAAAACCTTGACATTAATTAATATTTGAATTCCTCACACTTTATAACACAACTACAACTTTACTGTAACGATAATTTTTACCACAATTTTCCTCTGCAGCTTATAAGTATATAAATTCACACTTCCTACATCCTTGTATATGCACGAGAAAGCTACACAATTTGAGGTTACGAAAACGTATCAAAACATTACTTTAGGCGCGAGATATTATAATTGCAAAAGCCAAAAGTGGCTAAAATCTGTTACGCGTTTTCATTAACATGTTTCATGCAAATGCAGAGTGGCAATACTCATTTTCATACTAAAATGGTGCAAAACAAATTTGAAAGTAATATTGTGTATATAAAGCACACATTCGTAATAATTAGTTTCGCGACTGTACATTAATTTTTTTTGGTTAGGGTCACGTTTTCGAAGCACAGAATCGCCTACACAGTTTGTTTTCTTTCTATTTAACCCAATCCATACTCTCGCACTCAGTTATCAATTCATTCTATAATATTTCAAATAAGTATGACTTTGCACAAAGTATTATATGTGTATTAACTTGAACGAGTCACAGAATTTTCGCAACTTATGGCCGGTTGTATCAATTTCCAACTAACAGGTGGTTTGCTAACACTATGTTAGCTTATTCTCTTGTCAAACGCCAATCTATATTGCATCAGCCATTATAATTCTAGTGTTAGCTACCAAGAAGTTACAATTTTGGTGGTGATTTTATGTGTAAGTTGGCTGCATTGTTATTAGAATGTAAGTATTTTTAGCTCAAAAACTTAGATCATGTAGCCAAGTATGCAATGTTTATATTTTTTCGTATTATTTACGAAGTACGTACAAAAATTCAAGTGTTTACAAGTAAAATGTCAAATATATTCAGTATTAGGCAATATTGAACAATTCACTTTCGTTATTTCAACACAAGTACCATATATAAAACACATAAAATTAACATTACCGTCAAAAAATTAGACGAAATTATAAAAATTTGATAAGTGTTTAAATTAAAAGTGTGGTATTTTAAGATAGATTACGTTGGGATTCTGTTTATTTCTTAAGATTGGAGGGTTAATGTTTTAGTTTGTAGTCTTTCGTGAGACTATTTTCAAATATATTCACATAACATTTTAGCTGTCAACACAAATTAGACCTACTCAGTGAACACTTGCAATTTCAACCAAATTTATGTAGAGTCCTTGTACGAATTATACTTGCAACACATTAGTACTAAATTATATAGAAGTAATATAGGCATCACGATTTTATTCACGACTCGCTCAACGACGAAAGCCACTTGTAGGCCTATGTTAGGAAATGAACTTATAAATACCAAGTCACAAATGTTATGAAACTTGGGTAGAATTAAAAACACATTTCTTAAAGTATACAAAAACAGATCTGTTAAACAAAGCAATTTCACTTGCATCATAATTAAAACGGCTTTCATAGAACGAATCACGTATTTACTCACGAACATTGTCAATCAATGAAAATGAACAAAGTATCTACTACACTGAATTAAAAAATTCCGACATTAAATAATATTTGTATTCCCCACAATTTAGAACACAACTACGAAATCCTTGTAACGATACTTTTATAAAAAAATATATCCTCTGCAACTTATAAATTTGGAACTGCACACTTCTTGCATCCTTCTACATGCACGGGAAAGTTACACAATTTGAAGTTACGAAAACGTATCAAATCATTACTTTAGGCGCGAGACACCAATGTTGGAAAAGTCAACAGTGGGTAAAATCACGATC
Source organism: Medauroidea extradentata (assembly GCA_003012365.1). Taxonomy (NCBI): domain Eukaryota; kingdom Metazoa; phylum Arthropoda; class Insecta; order Phasmatodea; family Phasmatidae; genus Medauroidea; species Medauroidea extradentata. The sequence goes on from PNEQ01022780.1 coordinate 45,789, forward strand.
GCAGTCAATGCCATTTTAGTTTTATATAATACAAAACAAATTTATAAGTAACATAGGCTATACAAAGCCCACATTTGTGATAATTAGTTTCGATAGTGTGAATGAAATTTCTGGGTTAGAGACACGTTCTTCTAATTAATACGACTTTCAACAAAGTATTATATTTGTATCAACTTAAATGAGTCACAGAATTTTCGCAACTGTCATTTCCATCTTGTAAATCTTCTCATGCTCGCCATTATTCTCCTGTTATGTATTAATTGGAGTCTCCCACGGCAGGTTAGCTAGTCAGAGAATAAACTCTCTGACTAGATATAACATGAGTTCATGTAACGATTTCGAATAAATTCCCAAGTATTTAGCAGACTACAAAAGTGCATTAAGTATGAAGACTTATTTCACACGAAAAAAACACTTTATATAAAAAAATTTGTATAACATATATGTTTCTATTATAAATAAATATATTGTATAATTTTCCGAAAAAAAATTGTTTTTACTCAAGTTGATTTGTTGTTATTTCTATTCAACAATATATTATATTACAAGTGTGGAAAACTTTACTTAATCTATTACTTGAAATTAATTATATAGAATGTTAACGTAATGCATGACAATAATTTGTAACTAATATCTATGCCATATACTGGATGATGTGTTGATGGTGTTGGGTGAATTCCGTGAAAAGTACAGAAAAGCCCAAAATATGTATGCGGCTCGTTATCCGAATAGGCAACAAAAATAGCACATGGCTTTTAAGCGATTAGCTGACCGTTTCTATCGCTTCGGCACCACAGAGAAACAAACACAAGTCACGTCGACCAATTGTGAATGAAAACAACGCAGCTGCTGTCGTAACTTTTGCTGCACTACATCTATATGCGAACAGCAGGTAAAATTAAACAGAGAGTCTAATTGTCAGCGATTTGTATTAAGAATTATAAATTAACCCAAGTTCTATCCGTATCGTATGTCATTGTATCAGGATTTTCGTACGGAAATGATTTCTTAAATAGCTACAATTTATGTAATTGGATTCGTTGACAAATGTGCACAGATGTCTCCTTTTTGGGTCATGTGCTCTTTTCCTACGAATCTAACTTCACAAATACGGGGAATGTGAATGGAAATAACTAGCATTATTGGGCAAATGAGAATCGTTGATGGATGAGAACTGTTGCATGTCAACATCCGTTGTCCGTTAATTGTTGGTGCGGTATTGTCAGCGATAACGTCATTGGTTCATATATTTTTGAAGGTCGCTTGACTGGACAAGTTTACGCAAACTTTCTGCACAACGTACTGCCCCAATTACTGAAAGACGTGCCTTTGCATGTTCACATGAACACGTGGATGCAATACGACAGTGCACCACTCCATTATGCTATGTGTTCGAGGGCCTTGGTGGTCGGGGGGTGTCAGACCTCTCGTCTCCCGCCAAGGTGATCGGGGTTCGATTCCCGGCGGGGTCGATCCCCGGATTATCGCATGTGGAAATCGTGCCAGACGATGCCGTTGGTCGGCAGGTTTTCACGAGGACCACCCGTTTCCCCGCCCTTTCACTCCGGCTCGGCTCCATACCCACCTCGTATCACCCCTCACCAACACTGAAGACATCGATGTTAAGCGCTGACCAAAATCTCATTCACTCTGTGTTCGAGACAAGATATGAATGAGATTTTTGGCGATAAGTGGATAGGATGAGGTGGCCCTGTAGCTTGGCCTCCTAGTTTGCCAGATCTAACACGACAAGAATGCACTTTATGGGATTTTGTCACAGAACGCGTCATGACGGTAGCACCAACCACGCCTAACGATATTAAAGAAAGAATACTCCGAGAATGTACCGAAATTACACCACATATGTTGGCTGACATTCGACGGTCTCTTCATCAGAGAATTAACAAGTGCTTACAAGTCGAGGGTCATCACTTCGACCATCTTCTGTAGGTAGACCCAAACCAAGTTTATTGGACTCGTTGAATGCGTGACTAAATGACATTGGGTTGTAGGTCGCTGAATTCGTCGTCAAATTGGTACTAATGACATAGTATAAAATACAGATGGTTCCATTTAACAAAGTGGAGTTGACCTTGACGTAACTTCGGCTCCTCCACCAATAAAAAATTGGGTGTATGTATGACAACTTTCTTGAACACTGAAACTTTTGTCTGAAACATTTGTGGATATGATCACCAGTTTGAGTGCTATTGCTAGAGCTAGGAAAAATTCGCGAGTTCAGTGACCTTCATGCTAGAATCCAATGTCCTGTGTATACTCAAACCCCGTCTATTCGTTTATTGTCTGCTGTTTGAATGAGTAGCAGTTAATGGACAAATGGTAGGGGTTCGGTATACACAGGATAACGGATTCTAGCATGTTGGTCGTTAAACTCACGAAATATTGCTAGCCCTAGTTATTGCTCTGGAACACTTTATGTGCCTCATCCTATACATGCCTACCTCAAGAAAGGTCTAGTATCCAAACCGACTGTAGAAGAAATAAAAAATACCACTTATTGACACTACCACAGTGTAGACGGAATGCGGTTTGAATGACCATTACCACACAGGAAGGATTCAGGTTTAGTATTTATTCTAGGTACGGATATCTAAATTTGGTATTATTTAAATACATTTTTTAATGTGTCTAAAACCGAATTGTTACCTAAAGATAAAAATGCAATTTCACTATTCGTTCCTCTGTCTTTGCGTCGTGTTCCAACCGAAATTCTCTACTCGCATATATGTAGAAGGTAATTGTTTATTTTAATATGTTTGGTGTAATTTACCTACACTTTAAAGTAATAATCGTTTCAATTTTAGGATAATATTTAACTCAAACTCAATAAACAATAATATTATAATACTAACGTAAAACGTATCTTAATGCACTATTGTATAAACTTAACCTGTTCACAGAATTACCTATTTTTAAAATATTTGTATGGAATTACTGTTTATTATTTAATAATTTACGAACATAACAATATCTACGATAAACTATATTCTTAATATTTGCTAAAAGAATAATGCTGTTTAAAAAAATCCTGTATAAACAGTGTGGCACATCCTGAAATGTACAGGAAATAATAACAAAAAGTTAGCAACATACGACAGGACCTTTATTTATAAAATATGGATGAAGTACAAATTTAAAAAAGTCGGTTATTTGTCTCGAAACAATTACTTACCCATCTCTGACCATAAGCACGTTTGGAATCGGAATGCTTTCAACAATAGGAACGTGGAAGCGAAAGCTTACGTCCAGCCACCACGAAATGCTGGTTGAATTGGGCCGACCCCACCCAAGCTGGCAGTCTGCGAGTATATTCCCGGAAAATGAGTGATTGGACAGATAGCGGCTGGTCAGCTGGGAGTCCCCTGTTGCCGCCCACAATACAAATCATTTAGATCCGAGTTATGCGAGGGAGGGATAACCACTGCCCACCCCCTCCCCTTTCACAAACACGCCACTAAACCACACCCTCTTCCCCCTGCCGGGCTAAACTCGGACGAAATAAAGGGAGGGGTTGAGTGGTTTGTGAGGGGACGCATGCGTGATATTTGTCCGCATGGAATAATGCCGGAGTGATCCCGTATATTATTATGTCACATGTGAAGCGCTCGTATTACTACCCCCTTCACTGTTCCCCCTGCCCTTCTCAACTTCACTCCCCTACCCGCAAATGCCTGTTATCCTAATTTATCTGCTCGGAAGTCTTCTACCAACCATGCTAACTGCTGCGCCACTGTTTCGGGGCAACAATGGCCATCTTGTGGACAATAATGCAAAAAGGCTGTAAAAATTTTACGCGGTTCTAAACTTAAGACTAAAGAATCTTAAGAAGTAAGAAGTAGCATTGCAAAATTTGAATGTTCATAACAGCAAGGTTATATACTGCCTTTCTCAATGAGAGAATGTAACGGTAATAACCACAAAACAAATACAGTTGACATTCATTTCGTTGTTTCTTAACATCTTCTGTCAAGTAAACTATGTTAAGGATGCCGTAAAAATTACAAAATTTTGTTTTGACCAAATAATTTCGTTGTTTCTTATTTGCTTTACGCAAATACACAATTAATTGTGTCAACCATGGTAAGTCAAAATAGTTATCTCAGAAAATTTACACATCAAATGCTTGTTTTTTTAATGACTACGAATGATTAACATTACAAAATGGTTTAGCTGTTATAGCTATTATGAATATGTCAAGCTAATTGAAATAGTAAATTAACCGTTTAGGTGCGTAAAAATGAAACACCAACTTAGCTGCTATAGGTGGCTTGCGATAAGTACTTTATTATGAGGAGTCCTCGACTGACGCATGGACGGCTTTGCAGCGTGTCACAAATATTCTTTTTTACACGAAACCGCTTAACTTATTCACGTTACGTTTATCTACGAAAATAACGCACACTTGAAACTATTATCTTTTGTTTTCAAATATTTAGCACGCTTGTTAGAAACATTATTTTCGGGCCTTTCAAATGGGTAAAAACGGACTGATTTAACTCCGAAAATATTACCTGAATTCGTAAAGTCAAAGATAGAGACATGCGTTGGTCTACATTTCATACTATACAAAATAAAATGTCACCGCTTAAAGTCCTATAGGAAAAAGAGTACAAGGAAAACCTTGCACGGCAGCTTGGAGCGCTGCGAATGTATGCAATATGCTTCTCGTCAAGCGTGGGGCACTGGCTATCATCGCTACGCTGTTCCTACGCCTTAAAGGTGGAAATTCGATACCGGCGAAGACTCCTCTTAAGAATTTGCTGTCGCAAATAATACTTGAAACATATTTATTTGGATTGTGACATCATACGTAATATTTGCTTACTATGTAATCCATATACTTTGATTTACAAAACTTCGTATAACTACAAAAATGCTTTGTCATTATTACATAAAAATTACAGCGCAGGAGCCTTTCGTTATACATAAAAATAATTAAAAACTATACCTTCATTACCTCAAACTCTAATATTTTTAGACTAAAAAACTTTGTACTTTTGCAAGGTCTTCGTTGAAGGCATGTCACCAAAGGCGGAATCAACGACATCGAGAATTATAAACACGAAAGAAGGAGCGTTGATATGAAATAATTACAAGAAACTATCCCTGGCAGAAGCCTTAAGTCATTTCGTAAATCCAAGGTAACACATAATCTCGACGACTGGACTGGAAGAAATAAAAAAAAAACATTATTTTCCTGAAACCATAATCATTAACTAACCGTATGATGAGTCATTGTCGGCGGTAGGTAGAGAAACTACAGTGTGAGTATGACATAATCGTGCCTGGCTGGTAGCAGTGTATAGTCTGCACAACCACATACTGCCACTTTCGCATGGTATCGGATTGTTGCGTGCGCGCGCGTGTGTGTGCAACGACCAGCAGCGGCTCGTGGGTTGTTGCCAGGGAGTGCACAAGTTGAAGAGAACTGTATATGGTTGTGCCCTAGTTGACGCTACAACCACAGACACGCTGGTATGTAGGTGCCGCTTATTAATGACTAGTTACAACACACTATAACCTCCCTCGGTTATTTGCAGAGAATATATACACATTAATTTTAATCACTGTTCTAGTTGCGAAATAATAATAACAGAATTTCTTTATTTTCTGGATGCTTCGGAAACCCGTGTTTAGCTAGTCAGTCCCACCCTCTCTCGACGGCTGCAACTAGTGTCTCCACAACTAATTCCCGGACGACGCGAATACCCTAAAACTCCCCCCTTTTACTCCTAGCCAATCACAGGCTCTGTGGACGACTGACATAACTAAACATTGTATTTTCCTCCGCACCGGTTTAATATATATTTTCAAATTTCACACAGTTTGACATTAACGTACACACCAACTTATGTACAAAATTTCAACTCTCTACGCTAACTAATAATAAAGTTAATATTTAATTTTACTGCAGGGGGTAGGCGAAGCCACGCCCCTGAGCTGACCTACTTCTTGCCCTTTTAGCCTTGGTTCCCACACAAATTCAAGGCTGTGGGCGAACTCTCGGCCTCCATTCCTATAGTGGGACAACAAACAAAACGAGTCGCTACAATTTCGCTCTGCGCAGATACTCCTACTCCCTCTCCTTCACCATTAGAGGAAGCGACCAACCAGGCCCGTAGAACTGCAAGAAGTGTCGGGCGAGTCCACTGCCGCTGTATGAAGGGGTAGGAGTATTCATTTCAGCTCCGACAACGGCCGAGTGCGGATGTATATTCACTGGTTCGAAAATGTCGACCGTGTAGTAGTAGCAGTCCCTGCATAGTACCGCAGATCAATGTTTTCAGTTAGTTGTGTTGGTATAGCTCAAGCAGCGCCACATGTTGTCCCTTCCCCCTCCCCATGGTACGACCTTCGCCCAGGTTCCCAACCCCACATTCCATCCCCTCCTTTTCCTTTCTTTTTGAGACAAGGACAAAGAGCCTGACAGCTCAACTGACCCCCTCCTCTTTCACAAGCTCCGCCCAAGGGACGGTCGTCTGTCATTGGGTTCTGCGCACATCGCTTTGACTGTTGTCCCTCTATAGCTTTCTCTTTCCCTCGGCGTGAAGGGTTAAATAGCCGTGACACAATTCAAAATACTCCTCTCTAGCCCTTCGCCTCTGGCCAATATACAAAACTTAATTTAAAATAAATGAAATTAAACATATTATTACGATAGAACAAGATTAAACACATAATTCTGATTACAATGAAATGTCAACGGACTCTCTACGAAAATTCTATCACATTTTGCATAATTTACATCAATTAACATTACATTTAATCAATACAAATGGCAAAGAGGCCTGTTACATAACCCTCCAGCCGTTTATGGGTCGTGAAACGATACATAACTAGGTTGTAGCCGCCAAGGCCTCTGCCATTACTTTCAACCCTTTTTTCTGCGTACTAAATACTCCTGCTGATTATTACATGTTATTTAGAAACTATGCTACACATTTTTCAAAGCTTTTCAAAACTGACGTCTTAAGACCTAACAATTTTATACACACATGATAAATTTATTTATTTATTTTTTTTTTACGTCAGTCACATCTTGCTTTTTACATTCTTCTTTGTTTTTCACTTTTTTTTTAGCTCTTATTTACATTTCCTATGCCACATATCAACATTGATTACCCGCCAAAAGAGATAACCAGGTTGCCAATTTAATATGTATGGTGGACAGGGCGGTGTGCAGCATTATACACAATAGGAAATAAACAAGCGATCTTAAAAACCGAACTATTCTTGCCTCCTGCCCCTATGGTCAATATTAAGGCTGTGTGGATGTCTGCAGCCCCTGAACACAAAAGCGACCCTGCTGTGTCTTTTAGCTGTTCTGCCCTTCAGGGGCAGGCCTCCTAGCAACAACGAGGGTTCTCTGTGACTAATCGTGTGGCCTCGTCCTGCCTTTTGTGAGTTGGAGGGATGGTCATAAAACTCGGCCTTGGGCCATTTACCCGACAACTTCTCACCGGCCGGCGGCTGTCCGCAGTGAATGTGACGATTTTTCGTAGGCAAACAATGCCACAGTTTCACTTTTTCTGAGGGAAACACTTTCACTTTCTTGATGTCTGCTAACCCCTTGACGCGCGGTTTGTCCAAGGTTGGCCTTACGCCTACACGAAGCGACAATACGTTTTCTCTCCCTGTAACTACCCCCAGTGGCGTCATGCAGAGTGCCTCGCTCTTGTTTGTCGTTTCTGTCAGCATGGAATGCATGAAATCGGAACTCTTCCCTATCCTTGGTTCGTGTTGCGCGGGACAAGGCTTACCCTCGCACAGTTCGTGTGGTGTGTATTCCAACATGGGATT